>JAGKQL010002429.1:2967-37351 GCA_018398635.1 Cyprinodon brontotheroides | reverse complement strand
GTTCCTGCTCCTCCAGAGGAGGTTCCTGCTCCTCCACAGGAGGTTCCACCACGCGTTCTACCGGGATGTTGACGTCAGACCCAGAATGGGCTCGGTAGACGGTGACGATGCGCCTCCTTAAGGAGGTCCGGTTTGGTTCTGATGATCTGAGGTTCTGGTTCTGCCTGCAGGGACCGGCCCAGCGCCGCAGAGTGCCTGACCCACCCCTGGCTGTGGCAGCAGCAGCTGTGCCTGACCCCGGAGCTCGGCCCGGTCCGACCCGCCCGGGAGAGGAGCTGCGGCGCCAAGTGGGCGGCGCCGCAGGAGGACAAGGAGAACTTCCTGGACTCGACCCGTTCCCAGGCCAAGAGGTTCCGTCCAGATGAGGAGGCGTCTGCGGACGGGGAGGCGGCTCGGCCTCCTCCTCTCAGCTTTTAAATCCTTTCAGCTTCCAGAACTTTCTGACCCGCTTCACTGATGGACTCGGACCCGTTTGGTTCTGGAGGAAGGCTGGTTTCCAGCCCCTATCTATGCAGTTTAGTTCTATGCCTTAAAGCGGGTCTGCAGCAGGAACAGGAAGGTTCCTCTGACCCGGCAGAACCGACCCGGACCGTAGCTCAGGGCTTCAGTAGAACCGGTTCTGATGATCGTAGAGCAGCTTGGTTCCTCGGTAGCACTTAGTCCAGAACCAGAGGCTGGTTCTGACCCGACCCGGTTCTGCTACTTTTTATTGTTATTATTTATGTTCTTGCTGTTTGTTTTTATTGGAGCAACGAGCTCAGCGGGCCGAACGGAACCAGGAAGGCCTGAAGGGTCCAAGATGGAGGAAGGAGGTCAGGAAGGAAACAGGAAGTAGGAAGGATTTGGACCCAGAGTCTGACGTTCAGGAAGGAGCAGAGGAAGGTGGAGAAAGTTCTGGAAGGTTTGAGGAGCGACCCGATCAAACAGAACCGCTCAGCGGTGGGACAATGTGGGCTTTGTGAGGGCGGAGCGGTCCGTCCCTCGGTTCCGTCATCTAGAACTGCTGGAAGCCTGAACCGGTTCTGATCCGGACGGGTCGGCTGCTGCTGGTTCTGACTGAAGGAGCCGAACAGCTGGAAGGTTTCAGATTTTTATTTCTTCTTTGATTTTCATCATCTGTAATTTAATCAACTGCTGGATAACAGGAAGCAAACTGGAAAAAAACAACAAATAAACAAACAAACAAACAGCCTCCTGTGGTCTGTCTGCCGCCCCCTGCTGGCCGCCAGCAGAACTACAGCTACATGCTCCACAGCAGCAAAGAGGAATGAAGGAGAACGGAGCTGCGTCAGGCAGGGACGTCTGCAGACGCCTCGGACGCCTGCAAGACGTCTCAGATTCCGGACATCTGCAAGACGTCTTCAGACGCCGAGCCACCTGCCAGACGCCTCAGACGCCCAGGACATTCCGGGTGCAAGACGCCTCTCAGACGCGCCCCGACATTCGGGCACAGATTTCAGACGCCCCCGACATCTGCCAGACGCCCCAGACGCCCAGGACACCTGCAAGACGCCTCAGACCGACATCTGCTAGACGCCTCAGACGCCTCGACATCTGCTAGACGCCTCTCAGACGCCAGGACATCTGCAAGACGCCCTCAGACGCCCCGGGACATCTGCTAGACGTCTCTCAGACGCCCCGGGACATCTGCTAGACGTCTCTCAGACGCCCCGGGACATCTGCTAGACGTCTCTCAGACGCCCGGGGACGTCTGCAAGACGTCTCTCAGACGCCCAGGGACATCTACAAGACGTCCTCTGAGAGACATCCTCGGGTGTCTAAGAGATGTTCCTGGGCGCCCAGGGAAAACTCTGATGCCCAGGAAGTCTCTTAGACGTCTCTCAGACAACCGTGGATGTCTCTGACCGCCAGGGTCGTCTCTTAAACGTTTTCAGGCATATGAGAGACGTCTGAAAGACGTCCTCTGGTGTCTAAGAGATGTCCCTAGGTGTCTGGGACATCTCTTAGACGCCCAATAATGTCACCCAGGTGCCCAGGAATGTCTCTTAGATACCCGAGGGTGTCTCTTAAACGTCTCTCGAACATCTCTCAGATGCCCGGGGACGTCTCTCAGACGTCCAATGGGAGCTTTTAGCTCAACATTTCTTTGGACAAACACAGAAAACATCTCAGGAGGAGGAGCAGCGTCTGCAGGAGCATCAGAGGATGCAGAGTCAGAAAGCAAATACGCTCAGAGACTCGTCAGCTACGAGTCCATAGTCCACCATGCTTGGACACGTCCCACCAGTGCAAAAGAGAGGCTGATGATGATGGGCCTTCAGGTCCCGTCATCAGATGACGTGGGAGCTTGGAGACCATCTCACCAGAAGCAGCATCTAAAGGAGCAGAGAGCGGCGGCCGCCTCCTCTGACTCAGAACTCCAGGAGAACCCTGAAGTGGTTCTCGATGGACGGCGGCTCCTCCTCAAAGTGCAGCTTGTTGCTAGGACACGCCCCCAGCTCCTCCAGGGTGCGGATGAAGTGTCGGTACTCGCGGCCCACCCAGGCCCGCATGGGGTCCAGAACCTCATAGGGGGTCACGTGGGCGTGGATGGAGACGCCGCAGGCAGCCAGCTCCATCAGAACCTTCCGGTCCGTCACCCAGGTCTCGCTGCCGCCCGGATGTCCTCCGTCCAGCCAGAACATGTCCGAGATCCGATCCACGAAGGCGGACATCTTGGGGTCGGCCCGGGCCGCCGCCAGCTCGTACGCCACCTGGTTCAGAACCACGCAGCCTTTGCTGAAGCCCACCAGGATGAGGGAGAACCCGGGCGGGATGCTGTCGGCGCCGCCGGCGGGCCGGAGCGGCTCTGGGAGCTTGGCTCGCTCCATGGCGTTGGTCAGCAGGGTTCTGAAGGAGAACATCAACAGATCAAAGCTTCTGGTGCAGCTGGACTTTATTCTGCTGATGGTGATGATGTCATCAGCATCATCATCAGCATCATCATCATCACCATCATCATCACCATCATCATCAGCATCACCATCATCACCATCATCAACCTTCTCACTGAGCAAATCGACCCACCAGAACAAAACCAGCAGCAGTTTGAGCTCCGGCTGGTTCTGGGGACAGGCCGACTCCTCAGGAACCCTGTGGCTCCTCAGGGCCCCTGTGGTTCCTCAGGGCCCCTGTGGTTCCTTCAGGGACCCTGCGGTTCCTCAGGGCCCCTGTGGTTCCTCAGGGCCCCTGTGGCTCCTCAGGGCCCCTGTGGTTCCTCAGGGCCCCTGTGGTTCCTTCAGGGCCCCTGTGGTTCCTCAGGGCCCCTGTGGCTCCTCAGGGCCACTGTGGTTCCTCAGGAACCCTGTGGCTCCTCAGGGCCCCTGTGGTTCCTCAGGGCCCCTGTGGTTCCTCAGGGCCCCTGTGGTTCCTTCAGGGCCCCTGTGGTTCCTCAGGGCCCCTGTGGCTCCTCAGGGCCCCTGTGGTCCTCAGGGCCCCTGTGGTTCCTCAGGGCCCCTGTGGTTCCTCAGGGCCCCTGTGGTTCCCTCAGGAACCCTGTGGCTCCTCAGGGCCCCTGTGGTTCCTCAGGGCCCCTGTGGTTCCTCAGGGCCCCTGTGGTTCCCTCAGGAACCCTGTGGCTCCTCAGGGCCCCTGTGGTTCCTCAGGGCCCCTGTGGTTCTGAAGGAGAAGTTCTGGCATAGAGGGGAAACAACTGAGGTCCAAACCTGAGTTGGAGCAGAGCTCCACCGTGGGCCGAGTGCTCCGGGGCCCCGAACGGGCTGCTCTCCACAAAGTTCTGGTAGCAGCTGAACTTGTGCAGGTACATGCGGGAGGCCCTCACCACCCAGATGTTCCTGTGGGGGAAGCGGCGGGCCAGGATGAGGGCCACCTGCTCCAGGCTCCAGGGGAGCCACTGGGCCGCCTCAGTGCTGCAGTGAGCATCTCCTCCTGGAGTGTTCCTGTGAGAACAAACAGAAGCTCAGCTTCTGGAACCATTTCCATCATGCTGTAATGATGAGCTCCATCATTACATCATGATGGGAGCTCCATCATGATGTAATGATGGAGCTCCATCAGAGCCTGACCTGGATGTCTCCATGGAAGAACACCAGGTGCCTGCTGAGGCTCCGCTCCTCTCCGCTCCCTGCAGCCTCCTCTGCCGGCAGCAGCAGCAGGTCGTTGCTCCTGTTCGGCCCGCAGCCGGAGACGCTGATCAGCCGCTGGAGCCGCTTCCTCTGCGGGCTGCCGGAGCCCTGCGGCCCCCGGAGCTCACAGGGAGGGGATCCCGCCACGGAGCTCATAGGTTCGGCCAGCGTTCAGAGAGAGGAGCCGCTGCTGGAGAGGAGGAGGAGGAGGAGGAGCAACATGGCGGCCTGCTGACGCTAGCTGCCTCAGCTAACTGTTCCCCAGGAGAAAATAAACCCTCCCAAACATTTCCCGCCACTCAGTGTGACGCTTTGAAAGGGATCATTTAAAGATGGCGGCAGCTGGGGGCCCTTTGTGGAGCTGGGGGCCCTTTGTGGCCCCTTAAAGGAGCTTTTTCTTTAGATCCAGGAGCAGGAAGTGACCCTTCCTCTGCCATCAAAGATTCATCGCTACAAGATGGTTCCCTGCAGGGCAAACGGATTTCAGCTCCTAGATAAAAATAAACGCATTTTAAAATTAAAGCAGGAAACAGGGCCAGTGATGCTTCCATCTATTCCTACATGTTTATTAACATTTTAATTAAAATATGATCAAGCGTTAAATGACTGATCCTCTCCTATCAGATGAATAAAATCAATCATTTAATAGTGTTTATCATTCAGTCTTCTTCCTCCATCTTTTCTTTCTAGCTGACTGCTCTGTTTGACTCTAAGAAGATTTTTTCTTCCTTTTCTTTAACTGTTCCCAGGGGCGGGTTTAGGAAATGTGGGGCCCTAGGCAAAGACAGGCAGGGGCCCCTCTGAATGGAGAAACAACACATCAAACAGCCCCATTCTCCAGATGTAGAAATGTTAATAGAATAGACATCCATGATCTGTTCTAGGTTGTGTCCCTCTCTTCTTGTCCCTTTTCTTCTTGTTTTCCTCTCTATGTTTTGTACGCAGCTGACTTTTCATGCTGTCTCTAAAGGAATGAAAGATTTTTCCCAAGCACTAAGCTCACTTAGGCTGATTGCTCCTTCCTGTGTTTCCAAAAAGGCCAAAGAAGTAAATAACCCAGTCCTTCTTTTCACTGTAGACAAGCCATGATCTGCTTATCTGTTCTCTCCATTTTTCATTTGGATGAAATAATAGCTGCATGAATCATGACAGCAGACAAGATAGAGGAGAGCAGGAAGCGGGGTTACCAATCTACTACGCTCTGGAGAGCAGAGTTCGCTGCTTTTAGATGTTGTCTCCAAAAGTCTCTCCAGTAGCAGAAAAAGTCTTCTAGACGGACTGGACTTGTCGTGTTAGAAATCAACGGTGGGAACAGTTTGCACTGGAAAAGTTGAGTATTTTAGCAATAAAAGCGCTAAGTTAAGCAACACTGCTCTCTTTGCATGGTTTGTTTTCAAATGGTTTGCTGCTGTCTGTTTGGACCTTTCTGAACATGTGCAGCAAATGGACTGATCCAATATGGTGGACACTGAAGGGGGCTGAGACACACTTAATATTATCAGCGTTCTGATGGCATTTTAGCCAAAAGATTTATATCAAAAACATAACTAATGTGCAGAAATAAGGAATAGTTGCATTAACCATACATGGAAACAGAATTTTATGGGGCCCCCAGGAACTTGGGGCCCCCAGGAACTTGGGGCCCCAGGCAGCTGCCTAGTATTGCCTAACGATGAATCTCCCCCCGGCTGTTCCATCAATGTTCCTATTCTCCTCCTCTCTCATTCAATCTCTTTTCCTTACAGAGGTAATATAAATCCAAGTATAAATACTTTGTTACTGTACTTAAGCACACTTTCTAGGTATCTATACTTTTACTCCATTACTTATTTTTCCTCCTCCTTCTTCTTCTACTCATTACATTTTCCCACCAGTATCTGTTGTTCTTTCTATTCCTTACATTTTTAAATCAAACGTTAATTGTAGCATAGGTCTTCGGTTTAATGTTTCTAAATCTTTATTTCCCGTCATGTGCTCCATCCAATGCAGATCATTGGCGCCACCTACATCTAGTGAAAACTAGTGTGATTGGATGAGCCATAGACGCAAACACTCATTGGTTAGCTAAAGGAAACCATCAGAAGCCAGCAGGTGTTCTTCAAACTGCAAACGGGAATTGTCTATGCCATGCTACAATGTGGGATCCAGAAAAGATGCTGAAATGTCTGGAAAGGTCGACATTGTAGAATAGTTTATCGGAGACGGAGACCAAACAGACCTCCCTCATCCTTGGAACCTACCCCCAGAGGATTTATAGAAATAGTTGAAAAATTGAGCTTTCAGTTTCATATAGCGGCATCTGGCTGTTTTATTAAAGGTTACTTATACTTTTTATACCCTCCTCTTTCAGAATGACAAAGAACCGGTATAAAATAATCTAAGTCTCTTCAGGATTAGTATGACCTTTCTCATTTCTTACATGTTCGGTAATTAAATCAGATTCTTTGATTCAGGCGCCTGTTGGAACCTTATGGAAGGGCATCCAGAAAAAGAAAAAAAAAGTGAAAAGGCACAAAAGTTTGTCTTTTACACTACAAAAAACATCTAGAAATAAGTCAATTAAGTTTCTTTCTCCTTTAGGTTTAGCTAAGAATCCAGTGAAGTTAGTAGACAGCAGACTGATAGGAGGGCTCACAGATGTTATACTAACACCGCTATAATCTTATCATACATATTATTATAATCATTATTATTGTTATTATCTCACCTAATTACGCCTTAAAAAGGTTAAACGCCAAATATTTGGAGCTGCCAGTAAAAACCAGCTGATAAATAAAAAAGCGTGTCCAATATTCACTCATACTGCTCGTCAATGTGTATTCCAGGAGGTGTCACAGGTGGGTAGCATCAGAATTTACTTCGAGAAACGAAGTCATTTTACGAATCCAAACTGAGAGCATAAACAGTGTATGGGATTTAACTGAAAGCGGCCGCTCTGCAATCATGACGCGAGCACGGCAGACCAAACCAGATGAAAGTCGCATTCAGCGTCTGCTCTGCCAACTATGTACAGCGTAGAAGAAGAAATGTGCTGTTTACCTGTGCAAAGAAAACAACGAAAGATGAACCCTGTCTGAGGACTTCAGTGTTGAGGAAGAGCATGGGGTTCTGCCGAGGCTACAGATAACTGGTTTTGGTCTTACTGACTTCGTGTGGCATAGCGATCGCGCCAGATGGCGGCGGCTCATCCCCACTCACCTGTTTATGCTCTACTTTATTCAGAAACTTTAGATTTCAATGAAGATACCACTGAAGCAGGCCATTGAACGGCTGAAGAGGAATGACTGCCGTTTGTGAACGGCATATAGCTGCCCTTCTCCAGGCTACCCGGCGAGCTCAACATACTCCAGAAAGTGTTTCGGTCCAGCTATGAAATTATTTTGAGTAACAATAACAAATTAAGTGTATTCACCCTTAATTTGATAAGATCCTGTAGCAGTGGAGAGGAAGAAGTTGTTACCAATGGCTGTTGCTAAACAGACTGATGTTCCAGGGATGTGAAGCTCTGACTGACTTCCAGACCTTCTTGGTCCCGGTGTTCCATGGAATTCTGTCCCCTCTGCGTTTGGAGGCGCATTGAATCCAGAGAGGCGGCCATGATGGATGGAACCATTTTACTGCACCGCTGATCGATTTCTGGCTAAAATCAGCTCCTATAATCATCTCACTGTTTAACATCCAGTTTAATCAGCAGCTGCTGTTCACTAAACTGTAAAATAAAAAAATAAATGAGGTCCTTTGAAGCTGTTTTGTGTTTTTATTTTAAACACCAAGAGTCTGATTCCAGATTCTGTCCCTTAAACCTGACAGAAATAAATTCAGTCCCAGTTTTCCAACATGTAGAGAGTTTTTATCAGAGGATGGAAAGTGGCTGATAGGACACAAAAACCACGAGTTCCTGAAAAGTTTAGACTTTCAAGTAAATCCTGTTCTAATGTAAAATATGACAGATTACTGGATTAAAGACATTTCTAGGATACTACATGCAATCACACATAAGAATTCCTACGGAAGAGGATTAGGGCCACTGAAAAAAAAAAAAGTTTACTGATTTAAACATTTTATTTCAATTTAGTATTGGAAAAAAGTCAGAATTCACGTAAAACGTTGCTTAATTCCGTCATTTTCCTACAATGTGTCACTGGCTCTCTCAAACAAAATCACATCTATGTCAGTGAAGCTAAGTGCTCCATATCTCTTCCTTCACGGTGCCCATCTACATTAAAATCAGTTAAATTAAAAACAATTTAAGTCAGAATTCTGAGATTAAAGTCAGAATTCAGACTTTTTTCCAATACTAAATTGAAATAAAACTTTTAAATCAGTAAACTTTTTTTTTTCAGTGGCCCTAATCCTCTTCCGTAAATTCCCCCTCCATAACATGGGAATAAATTAATTTACCTGCAAGTCTTTAACTGTGTTTATGTCTTCTCTTCATCAACAACATACTCTGTGGATTTGGTGACATTTGATCATTATTTATGAGAGGAGAATAAATATTTCCCTCCATAACCATAATCCTCCATGACATCAAATATTTATCCTTTCTTTGACAAACATTAAGTTAAATAAAATGTTTGAAAGAAGATCACGGACCGATGACGTCAGTATGACGAAGTTGCCGAAAACCAGCGGAACGGACATTTGAATTCCAGTGTTTCCTCCGTGACTATTTGGCCGTTACACCCGCTGCCAAATTCCAGCGGCCCTGATCTGTGCAGACTGAGCGGCCCCCCGTGGCCCCCTGTGGCCCCCCTGCCCATCGGGAGGTTCAGACCCGCTGCTTTAGCAGACTGAGGGTCAGTGCTGAGGTTTAGGAGCCGGTTTGGACCATAAACTGCTGACGGTTGGTGGCCGCCATCTTGGATGGGTCTCTATAATAACTCCCTGAATAGTTTCGTTGCAAACAGCAAAGATTCAGGAAGTAAAAACATTCAGATCATCAGTTTTCCTGCATTTGAAACATTTTAAATAATATGAATAAATGTGGGAAAAGATTTTAGGCTTTTTAGCAAAGAGGATGAATGTATAAATAAATAGACTTTATAAAAAAACACAACAATGATGAGAAAAATATGAGTTTAGGGGATTTAGAATAAAGAGACGTTCATCGCTCTGATGGTTCTACTGGAGCTCAGCTGGATGGCGTTCATCCCTCTGATGGTTCTACTGGAGCTCAGCTGGATGGCGTTCATCCCTCTGATGGTTCTACTGGAGCTCAGCTGGATGGCGTTCATCCCTCTGATGGTTCTACTGGAGCTTTATTTTCACTTTAGAAGGTTGATCCAGTTTGTCCTGCTGAAGGCGAGGATTTAACCGCTGCTGCGATTCTTCCTCCATCCTCAGCTGTCAATCATTTCTTCATGTTTTTCTGCTCATAAAAAGGCCTGGAAAAAGTTCCAGGACCTTCCAGGGTTTCCAGATCTGGATGTGGGAGGAGAGCTGCAGGCTTTAGGACCATGAGGTTTTCTCCTGAATGGTCCTGCTTTGGAAACATCAGCTGATTCCTCGTCATCATTTATTTACCTAAAAATGAAACTTTTTAAACTTTGAAATCTTCTAAATGTTCCTGATCTGAGTGGAATCAGGTCCCACAGAGATTTACCCAGAGAGCTCCCAGTGTTCCCAGCACACCGGAGCGCTCCCAGCGTTCCCAGTCAGGTTTCCATCAGGGCACCACAGGACGACGGTCTGAGTCCCAGCTTGAATCATTTGGGGCGTCAGCGGCGCGGTGGGGCAGCGGTTAGCGCTTACCCCCCCGTAGGTGGCGCTCATGCAGAGCCCGGTTCTGGTTCTGGTTCTGGTTCTGGTTCTGCCAAAGGCTCCTCCTGCAGCTTCAGATGGAGGAACCAGCCCAGCTTCTCTGATTATATAATAATTTCTGCAGAACCTGGTTCCTCCAGAAGGAGGCAGTAGAGGGCGATGGCAGTTCAACCCAAACAGGAAGTCCCCCCCCCCCCCTGCTGGCCTTTGGACCCGCTTTTTAACTGCTGGTTCTGTTCAAACCGGTTTGGAGGAGCAGCTCCTCTCCGGCTCCACAGGACAGAGTCTGGATTAGAGGTTCTGGTTCTGAAGGTAATGAAGACCTGCTGGAAATAATCCCATCATTTCAGGTCCAGGATCAGGGTTTGGGTTCCTGGTTCTGGTGGAACCGCTCCTTCAGTCCAGAGACCCAAGGATCTCCTCCAGGTCAAAGCTGGACAGGTGTCCCCCCTCCTGGACGCCGTCTCTCTGACTGGGAGGAGACCTGTGGTACCTCCAGGTCCGACTCTGGATCTTCTCCTGGACTCAGCTGGTCCAGGACCCTCCACGGTCCAGAACCGCTGGTCTCCATCAGAACCTCCTTAGATCGGACCCCCCCTCCTGATTTCTACCATAACCTGAACCTGATCCTTCATAGAACCAAGCGTTGCCATAGAAACCAAAAGTCAAAATGAATCCTGCTTCCGTTTGTCTGATGATGTCATTGATTGATGGTGGTTTTCTCCTCTCAGGAACATAGCGTAAGGACGCCAAGTCGCCATCTGGTTGCTTGTCTTCTGAACATCTCAGAGGCTCACAGGAAGGACCTGGTGGAGGACGTGGCGAAGGCGGCGCTGCGCGGCGCTGAGGGTCAGATCAGTGTTAGCCTGTTAGCTCCTTCATTCCAACCAGCAGCTCATTTACGCCACCAGAATACACCCAGAGCGCCGTCCGTCGCCATGTCTGAAAAACAACCTCCATGATTATAAAAAACATTTCAAACGTCTAAACGTCAAAGTTTATTAACGGCTTTTCAGACAGAATATATCCTTCCTGTTCCTGAAACGGGATCCAGCCGCCGTCCAGCGGCTCGTCTGTCCTGCTTTGGATCAACAAATAATCCTGCAGGAGTTTAGAGTTTTATGTTAACATTTTATAGCATTTTTACAGCATTTTATATTATTTTATAATATTTTACAGCACTTTATAACATTTTACAACATTTTATAGCATTTTATAACATTTTATAACATTTTTAAACTTTTTTACAGCATTTTATAACATTTTACAGCATTTTATAACATTTTACAACATTTTATAGCATTTTATAACATTTTATATCATTTTATAACATTTTAAAACTTTTTTACAGCATTTTATAACATTTTACAGCATTTTTTAACATTTTACAGCATTTTTTAACATTTTATAGCATTTTATAACATTTTACAGCATTTTATAACATTTTACAACATTTTATAACATTTTATAGCATTTTATTTGAAGTATTTTAGTATAAGCATTTTACTGCATTTTATAACATAATTACAGCATTTTATAACATTTTACAGCATTTTATAGTGTTTTATAGTATTTTATAGTATTTTATAACATTTTTACAACATTTTACAACATTTTATAACATTTTATAGTATTTTATAGTATTTTATAACATTTTTACAGCATTTTACAACATTTTATAACATTTTATAGCATTTTATAGTATTTTATAGCATTTTATAACATTTTAAAACATTTTATAGCATTTTATAACATTTTATAACATTTTTAAACTTTTTTACAGCATTTTATAACATTTTACAGCATTTTATAACATTTTACAACATTTTATAGCATTTTATAACATTTTATATCATTTTATAACATTTTAAAACTTTTACAGCATTTTATAACATTTTACAGCATTTTTTACATTTTATAGCATTTTTTAACATTTTACAGCATTTTATAACATTTTACAACATTTTATAACATTTTACAACATTTTACTGCATTTTTATATTTTATAACATTTACAGCATTTTTTAACATTTTACAGCATTTTATAACATTTTACAACATTTCACAGCATTTTTTAACATTTTGCAGTACGTTTTATAACGTTTTACAACATTTTATAACGATTTTATAGCTGTTTCAAATCATTGTATTCCATTTTAAAAACATTTTATAACGCCCCAAACATTTTACAGCATTTTATAACATTTTACAGCATTTTATAGTGTTTTATAGTATTTTATAGTATTTTATAACATTTTTACAGCATTTTACAACATTTTATTTTATAGCATTTTATAGTATTTTATAGTATTTTATAACATTTTTACAGCATTTTACAACATTTTATAACATTTTTACAGCATTTTATAGTATTTTATAGTATTTTATAGTATGTTATAGCATCTAGTTTTGCTAAACTCCAGAGAAACGGTGTAATGGCTGCACTGCTCGGAGCAGATCGATGATGACGAGCAGTTGGAATGTTAATTTTATCAAAGTCATTTTGATGTGATGTCGTTTAACTTAATTAAATAATTTAAAGACAGAAACATTATTTCTGAGCCGGTGAAGCTCTGGTTGCAGATGAGCTGCTGGAACTGATTGTTAAATCACTGTTTAACTGTTTGATTAAAAGCTATTTTATTATTAGTAAATGATATTAAATTATATTCTCTTTTTGTAATTATTGTTATTTTAGTTTAGCATCTTACAGTTGAACTTAGCTTAAATGAGACAAATTTAGACTATTTAGACTATTATTTTATTAGTTTAATAATTGGACATTTCATAGTGTTCATGAGCTTCATTCACTTTAATAAATTTAGCTGAAGTTGAATATAATCATAATAATTTAGACTAGCTTAGCGTAGCTGATATGAGCTGAATCCATCTTTTATTGATAGAGCTGCATTTTCCTCTGATGTCAGAGCAGCGCTCGAAGGGAAGATGGCTGCCAACATGCCGACTGCGTGTCGCTCTATTCATTCAATATCTATTTATTAATGGATGCAATATGGCGGCTGGTCTGTAATGGAGTGAATAAACAGAGATCTGTGATCTTAGAGCCTCTTTTGTTTAAAGCTGTGCTTTCCTCATGCAGACACTGCTTTTAATTGGCTGCAGTGAGAGGTCCGACTCTAGGGGGCGCTGCAGCCGATGGACTTTATTACTGCGGCTGGAACATACAATTAGGCTAATTAATTAACTAAGCTGGTATAAAGAAAAATGTTTTATTAAAATGTTTCTTTAATCAATTTTAATGAGATAAATTAAAGTTAGCTCATTTAGGCTATATTTATTTAAGCTAAATGAAACGGAAATAATTTATGCTTCATTTATCCTGAATTATTTAATCAAATTTAAATTGTCCTAAAATAAGTTAATTTTAACGCGCTCAATTTAAACCAAGTTTAAGCAAGCTTGATTTATTTTGTGCTAATTGAGGCTAAATTCAGGTTAGTTAGTTGAAGCTAATCCCAGCTAAGCTAATTTAAGCCAAAAGTCACTAAATACTTTAAATTAGTTTATCTTAACTAAATGTAAACTATCTGATTTATATCTATGTAAGTATGAGCAAACGGTTTAATTTCCTGTGGATTAGCCAAAGCTAACTTAGCTAGCTAAAGATGAGTTGAACTAAGTCTAATTAGCATAAAATCTTAAATCTGTGTTTGTGAGAAACAGACCTTTGGGTCCAGAAACGGTCCAGTTCTAAAGTCGGACCGCCCAGCGGGTCTGACCTCTGACCCAGAGACCAGAACCCGTCCTGCTCTGGAGTTTATGTGTTTTTTCTCCGTCAGGCATCAAGCGGGAGGAAACCACGGTCCTGAACATCTTTAACGATGACGACTACAACCGCTCCGTCATCACCATCGTGGCGTCTGTGCGCTCCATCGGTAAGTGGCTCCTGATGAGGATCTGCTGCACAGCTTCAGATTAACGGTCGTCTGTCTGCAGGGGACGCCGTCCTGTCTGCGTGTCAGAGGGCGTGCGCGCTCATAGACATGAGCGCCCATGAGGGCGTGCACCCCTGCATGGGGGCCGTGGACCTGATCCCCATCTACCCGCTGGGGGAGGCGGTGGGAGTGGAGGAGTGCGTCCAGCAGGCTCTGGGTGAGCGGAGTCTTCCTTCACTGTTCTGCTTCAGATCCAGGTTCTGTTGGACGTCTCAGAACCCGGGCGGCTTCCTGTCCGGCTGTTAGAGACCGTCTGCTCTTCCCGCCCCTTATAGCTGTGGCTCACGGACTCACAGAGACGGTCAGCGGCGCCAGCGCCTTCCTGTTCGGCTGGGCCGACCGCCCCTTACAGCGAGGCCTGGCGCTGAGGAGGAAGCAGATGGGCTGGTTCAGGAAGACCACGGACTGGGAGGCCCTCAGACCCGACGTCGGGCCGCCGCCACGGAAACGATACGGGCTTACAGGTGACGCCATGAGAACACGACCAGAGGTAGAGCGGAGCCGCTCCGGTTTGTTTCTGCTGACGGATAAATCCTGGATATCTCAGATAAACGGCGTCTGGCCTCAGTGGTTCCCAGTATACCATACCAGTGGTGTAGAGTTATTAGCTAATGTGATGTTGACCAATGACATCATCCTGTTCTTCCTTATTTGGTGTCAATAAAAGTAACATAAACCAACAGAGAGCAACCAGCCCACCGACTATTAACCAGTGGGTGACGGAAACTGGGACCAGTTGCCTTAAACTGGTTCATCCTGTTTATGGGTCTGTTGTAGAGCGCAGATTAAAGCCTTAGCAGACGTACCTAACCCTGACCCGTAAATCTGACCCCCCAGGTGTCGGAGCCAGCCCCTACGTCATGAACTGCAACATCACCATCGACACCCAAGACATGGTGCTTGGCCGAAGCATCGCCGCCGCCATCAGGGAGTCTGCGCCGGGGGGAGTTCCCGGGGTGCAGGTGTTGGCCCTGCCACACCAGGGGGCCGTGGAAATCGCATGCAATGTGGAGAGCATCAAGGGAGACCCCCCCGCTCACCTGACGGCTCAGCCTTGGCCGTCCTTTATGGTAGACGGTGAGCCGTACCGCCACGCCCCGGCTTCCCTCATCACGGCCCGGGTGGCTGAGCTGGCGGGGCGCAGGGGGGTGGGGGTGAAGGGCACCGCCCTGGTGGGGTTTACGCCGCGGGAGTGCAGAGCCTTAGCAGAGCTGGCTCTTTCCGAGGGGGTCGGGGAATTCTGGAAGGAGCAGCAAAAGATCCGAATGTGAAGCTAAGTTTCCCTCCTGGGGGGAAGAACCTCCCGTCAGACGGATCCAGATCGGACTTCAGTCCAGAACTTTCCTGAATGTTGGGAAAAAAAATCTGATTATAACAGAAATATAGAAAAGATCAAGAGGAACATGTTGGTTCTGCTTCGCTCCAAAGGAAAGTTTGACCTAAAACTAATAAAACTTTATTGAAACACTGAGTAAAGTTTCCTGATTAACGTCTGGTTAATATCAGATAGAATCAATCTGACCAGATGATCTGGTTGATCTGGATCTATAAAGTGACCTGAGATGACATGATGTGAATTGGAGCTATAGAAATAAACGTAATAGAATATAAAAGGTTCCATAATAAGCTTAAACTAGCGATGCCTGGTTTCCTATCAAACCTCGCTCTGTATTCCGGTTTTTATTCCAGGTATTTTCTAACGGTCTTTAGCCCGTCTGCGGAGTGATGGTATTGACTAACTTAATCGCCGCATGGCGCCGTCTGCTGGCGGCTGAATCGAAGCTCATTCAGGTTGAAACAATCGTTCAGTTCCTCAGATTTAAGCAGGAAACTGCTGCTAGGCGTATAATTACAGGCGGCTGGAGAGGCGCCATCAGAGAGGCGGGACGCCATCAGAGGGGCGGGCGCCATCAGAAGAGGACGCGGGGCGCCATCAGAGGAGGGCGGACGCCGCCTGGGAGAACACGACTTTTTAAGGAAGGACAGGAAGTGGTTTGCAGAAATCATCCCATGGTTAAAGTCTTCTGTTTGACCTACAGGTGGGTGTCATTCTGGAACCTGGTCCACTTTTCTTTATCCATGGAGGGAGAGGTGTGTCGATCAGGAAACTGCTATAAAGATCAGAATCCATTTTCCTGAAGGCGCTTGTTTTTTTTATTTCCTCCCTCAGATAATCTTTGTCTTTCCTAATTTGTATTTTCTATCTCTCTCCTGACCATAAACCCTGCTTTTTATAGGTCTGTTTTGAATTGTAAAAGTTTATTGTTTAAATCAGACGGATAAAAGGCGCTGCTGCGATGAGGAAACGGCTGCGGTTCTCAGATTATTCCTGTTTTCTGCAGTTTTTGGATAATTTCTCCGCAGAAACATTGCAGAGCTGCATTAGTTATCACTACTGTCCCAATTCCTGCATGTCAGCACTTCACAAGGGGGCGGAGCCTGTGGACATTTTTTTTGGTCACAGCTGTCAGGATGAGCTGTGCTTACTTCAGGTTCCTCCTGTAAAATACAACCTTCTCCACTTCAGCCCGTCTCAAAGCTTCTGATGAGGAGCTGCTGCAGTCAGACTAACTGATATGTGCTAGCCGGTTCCCACCTGTACCCACGTGTTCCCACCTGCTCCCTCCTGTTCCCACCTGTTTCCACGTGTTCCCACCTGCTGCCTCCAGTTCCCACCTGCTCTCACTTGTGCCCACCTGTCCCCCCTGTTCCCACCTGCTCCCTCCTGTTCCCACCTGCTCCCACCTGCTCCCTCCTGTTCCCACCTGCTCCCTCCTGTTCCCATCTGCTCCCACCTGCTCCCTCCTGTTCCCACCTGCTCCCTCCTGTTCCCACCTGCTCCCACCTGCTCCCTCCTGTTCCCACCTGCTCCCTCCTGTTCCCATCTGCTCCCACCTGCTCCCTCCTGTTCCCACCTGTCCCCTGTTCCCACCTGCTCCCTCCTGTTCCCACCTGTTTCCACCTGTTCCCACCTGTTTCCACCTGTTCCCACCTGCTCCCTCCCGTTTCCACCTGTTCCCACCTGCTCTCACCTGTTCCCACCTGCTCCCTCCCTGTTCCCACCTGCTCCCTAATTTGTTTACCTGTTCCCACCTGTTCCCACCTGTTTCCACAGGTTCCACACCCTCCTGCTCACCTGTTCCCACCTGCTCTCTCCCGTTCCCACCTGCTCCCTCCTGTTCCCACCTGTTCCCACCTGTACCCACAGGTTCCCACCTGCTCTCTCACCTGTTCCCACTCTGCTCCCTCCCGTTCCCACCTGCTCCCTCCCGTTCCCACCTGCTCCCTCCTGTTCCCCTCCTGTTCCCACCTGTTCCCCACCTGTTCCCACCTGAAATATTCATACATTTTAGAACTATCCTGACCATAGACAAGGAATATTCCCACTCTTGACTATCCCCTGGACAGTTTACACCCACCCACTCCCACTGTTCTCGCACCTGCTCTCACTTGAAAGCCCACCTGCTCCCCACCTGTTTCCACCTGCTCTCACCTGTTTCCACTAATCCCTCTTGTTCCCGCCTGTTCCCAGCTGAACCCTACTCCCACTTGTGCTTCTAACCTGACAACAGCCAGATGCATGCCTACCAAGCTCCACGCCTAGCTCCACTCACACTTACATCTAGGGAACCGGCTCATTGAGTGATTTTCCAACCCGAATTTATGGTCTGTCAATCAGGGCCTTGGGGTGGGTGTGTAGGGTGGAGAAGCGACCGTGAGATTCCAACAACAATGGCGGCTTCGCATTGAGGAAGCAAGCGTTAGCATTGATGCTGCTATTTCTTCTGTGTTGTCCAATCTATCTGATATTGTTTCATTAAAAGAACATCAGAGAGCGGCTTTGAAGGCTTTTGTTGGTGGAAGCGATGTTTTCGCCCTTCTCCCGGATTTGGCAAGAGCTTGATCTACCAAATGGCTCCTCCTCTCACAAAAGCGTCACGGGTTAGCTTGGGTGTGAGTGGTTGAAATAGCTTGCGTCAATAAGATGACAGACAAGTGGCTTATCAATCATATGCAAGGAGTTTTGATAAGGCCCAGCCTTCAGTAAAGGCTTGGAATTCCCCATGGCGGGTTCCCAGATGTATGTGAGTGGAGCTAAGCTGGGGAGGCGAGACATGCATCTGGCTGTATTCAGGATTACTTGGCCCACCGGTCCCATCTAAACATCACGGATGTTTGGCTCTGAATTCACCCGTTAACATCTGGATGTTTGGCTCTGAATTCACCCGTTAACATCTAGATGTTTTTGCTCCTGAATTCACCCGTTAACATCTGGATGTTTGGAAACTGAATTCACCCGTTAACATCTGGATGTTTGGCTCTGAATTCACCCGTTAACATCTGGATGTTTGGCTCTAGTCGCAGGTGTTAACATCTGGATGTTTAGCTCTGCCGATTCACCCGTTAACATCTGGATGTTTTGCTCTGAATTCAATTCAAGTCGTTAACATCTGGATGTTTGGCTCTGAATTCACCCGTTAACATCTGGATGTTTGGCTCTGAATTCATCCGTTAACATCTGGATGTTTGACTCTGAATTCACCCGTTAACATCTGGATGTTTTGCTCTGAATTCATCCGTTAACATCTAGATGTTTGGCTCTGAAATCACCCGTTAACATCTGGATGTTTGGCTCTGAATTCACCGTTAACATCTGGATGTTTTGCTCTGAATTCATCCGTTAACATCTAGATGTTTGGCTCTGAATTCACCCGTTAACATCTGGATGTTTTGCTCTGAATTCATCCGTTAACATCTAGATGTTTGGCTCTGAAATCACCCGTTAACATCTGGATGTTTGGCTCTGAATTCACCCGTTAACATCTGGATGTTTTGCTCTGGAGGATTCATCCGTTAACATCTAGATGTTTGGCTCTGAAATCACCCGTTAACATCTGGATGTTTGGCTCTGAATTCACCCGTTAACATCTGGATGTTTTGCTCTGAATTTATCCGTTTAACATCTGGATGTTTTGCTCTGAGTTCACCACGTTAACATCTAGATGTTTTGCTCTGAGTTCATCCGTTAACATCTAGATGTTTGGCTCTGAAATCACCCGTTAACATCTGGATGTTTGGCTCTGAATTCACCCGTTAACATCTGGATGTTTGGCTCTGAATTCATCCCGTTAACATCTGGATGTTTGGCTCTGAATTCATCCGTTAACATCTGGATGTTTGGCTCTGAATTCACCCGTTAACATCTGGATGTTTGGCTCTGAATTCATCCGTTAACATCTGGATGTTTGGCTCTGAATTCATCCGGTTAACATCTGGATGTTTGGCTCTGAATTCATCCGTTAACATCTGGATGTTTGGCTCTGAATTCATCCGTTAACATCTGGATGTTTTGGCTCTGAATTCATCCGTTAACATCTGGATGTTTGGCTCTGAATTCATGCGTTAACATCTGGATGTTTGGCTCTGAAATCACCACGTTAACATCTGGATGTTTGGCTCTGAATTCATCCGTTAACATCTGGATGTTTGGCTCTGAAATCACCCGTTAACATCTGGATGTTTGGCTCTGAATTCACCCGTTAACATCTAGATGTTTGGCTCTGAATTCATCCGTTAACATCTGGATGTTTGGCTCTGAATTCATCCGAACATCTGGATGTTTGGCTCTGAATTCATCCGTTAACATCTGGATGTTTGGCTCTGAATTCATCCGTTAACATCTGGATGTTTGGCTCTGAATTCACCCGTTTAACATCTGGATGTTTGGCTCTGAATTCATCCGTTAACATCTGGATGTTTGGCTCTGAATTCACCCGTTAACATCTGGATGTTTGGCTCTGAATTCATCCGTTAACATCTGGATGTTTGGCTCTGAATTCATCCGTTAACATCTGGATGTTTGGCTCTCTGAATTCATCCGTTAACATCTGGATGTTTGCTCTGAATTCACCCGTTAACATCTGGATGTTTGGTTCTGAATTCACCCGTTAACATCTGGATGTTTTGAAGTTCTGAATTCATCCGTTAACATCTGGATGTTTGGCTCTGAATTCATCCGTTAACATCTGGATGTTTGGCTCTGAATTCATCCGTTAACATCTAGATGTTTGGCTCTGAAATCACCCGTTAACATCTGGATGTTTGGCTCAGAATTCACCCGTTAACATCTGGATGTTTGGCGCCATTCACCCGTTAACATCTAGATGTTTGGCTCTGAATTCACCCGTTAACATCTGGATGTTTGGCTCTGAATTCATCCGTTAACATCTAGATGTTTGGCTCTGAATTCACCCGTTAGCACATCTGGATGTTTGGCTCTGAATTCACAACATCTGGATGTTTGGCTGTGAATTCATCCCATTAACATCTGGATGTTTGGCTCTGAATTCATCCGTTAACATCTGGATGTTTGGCTCTGAATTCACCCGTTAACATCTGGATGTTTGGCTCTGAAATCACCCGTTAACATCTGGATGTTTGGCTCTGAATTCACCCGTTAACATCTGGATGTTTGGCTCTGAATTCATCCGTTAACATCTGGATGTTTGGCTCTGAATTCACCCGTTAACATCTGGATGTTTGGCTCTGAATTCATCCGTTAACATCTAGATGTTTGGCTCTGAATTCACCCGTTAACATCTGGATGTTTAGGCTCTGAATTCATCCGTTAACATCTGGATGTTTGGCTCTGAATTCATCCGTTAACATCTGGATGTTTGGCTCTGAATTCATCCGTTAACATCTGGATGTTTGGCTCTGAATTCACCCGTTAACATCTGGATGTTTGGCTCTGAATTCACCCGTTAACATCTGGATGTTTGGCTCTGAATTCACCCGTTAACATCTGGATGTTTAGTTCTGAATTCATCCGTTAACATCTGGATGTTTAGCTCTGAATTCATCCGTTAACATCTGGATGTTTGGCTCTGAATTCATCCGTTAACATCTGGATGTTTAGTTCTGAATTCATCCGTTAACATCTGGATGTTTGGCTCTGAATTCATCCGTTAACATCTAGATGTTTGGCTCTGAAATCACCCGTTAACATCTGGATGTTTGGCTCTGAATTCACCCGTTAACATCTAGATGTTTGGCTCTGAATTCATTAACATCTGGAGGTTTGGCTCTGAATTCATCCATTAACATCTAGATGTTTGGCTCTGAATTCACCCGTTAACATCTGGATGTTTGGCTCTGAATTCACCCGTTAACATCTGGATGTTTGGCTCTGAATTCACCCGTTAACATCTGGATGTTTGGCTCTGAATTCACCCGTTAACATCTGGATGTTTGGCTCTGAATTCATCCGTTAACATCTAGATGTTTGGCTCTGATTTCACCCGTTAACATCTGGATGTTTGGCTCTGAATTCACCCGTTAACATCTGGATGTTTGGCTCTGAATTCATCCGTTAACATCTAGATGTTTGGCTCTGATTCACCCGTTAACATCTAGATGTTTTGCTCTTAATTCATCCGTTAACATCTGGATGTTTGGCTCTGAATTCATCCGTTAACATCTGGATGTTTGGCTCTGAATTCATCCGTTAACATCTAGATGTTTGGCTCTGAATTCATCCGTTAACATCTGGATGTTTTGCTGATTCAGCCCTAATTTGAATCAAAGCCCCCTAAACCCTGTGGTCCTAGAACTGCCCCTGGTTACGCATAATAATAAATGACCTAAAAGAAAAAGAAAGAAATATATGTATATATATTTTAAATTCTGGAATGCAATCAGCCCAGAGATTAGATCACTGTGAATTCCCAGGTGAATTGAACACACCGTCAAGCCAACCCAGGTTCTAGGGAGATAAAAGTTAAGCTTATAAAAGGATTAAATGATGTTAAAATCAGGAAAGATTGACATGAACCAAGATAAAACCTACTTTAAGTCAGAATATTTTGATTAAAATGAAATTGAAAGGATATAATCTGAGATTATCAATGAGAATCAGTTTTAAATGGCAGCATGTTGATCTGCAGTGAAAGTATTTCCTTTATATTTAGAACCTCGTTAGAGAGGGGTCCGGTTTCAGGCCCGCTGGGATATTTTTAGAGATTTTAATCTGCAGCACTGCGGATGCTAATCTGCTGATCGCAGGCTGAGGCATCAGCTGCTGAATTAACGCTGCATCCATCCTGGGTTGGATGTTTTCTGAGTTTGCAGAATGAGGTGGAAGCTGTGTGTGTGTGTGGGGGCTCCTGTCTTGCCATTGAAGCGAGGACCGTTGCTATCAAAGTGAGGACAGTCGGGCTTCAGTTAATGTCAGGTTATTGTCAGCGTGAATGGAGAGGGTTGGAAACCAGTGGAAGGCAGTGGGAGTTATGGGATGGAGCTGCCATTGCAGGAGCAGAGCGCAGCGGTGTGTGTGTGTGTGTGTGTGTGTGTGTGCGTCCAGCTTTGTTTCCTGCTTCCTGCATGCCTCGCTGTGCCTGTCTCTCCTCAGAGCAGGGACGCTCTGCGCTGCCTGGGAGCATCAGGCCTAATCTAGGTCATGCGCTCAGAGGAATCCTGCTTTCTGCAGAGCAACAAACACATGCAGCGTTTTTACAAACCAAGAAACATTTAGTTACATTTTTAAGTGAAGCTGAAAGTTGGCAGGAAATGATGGAGAGACTCAGCTTTACTGGTGTGGCTCTGGTTCCCAGTTCGTTCCTTAAATCCAGGAATCCAGGCTGAATTAGCCTGATGTCAGAACACCGCCCTCACTGTTTGTCTGTTATTTCCCTCCAAACACTCCCCCATCCTCCCCCCTCCCTGCCTGCTCCAGCTCATCTGGCTGCAGCACAAAGGAACCTCGGTCCAGAACATCGGTCCAGAACATCGGTCCAGAACATCGGTCCAGAACCTCGGTCCAGAACATCGGTCCAGACGGGTCGGTTCCGGTTCTGTTCCGGTTTCCCTGCAGAGTGGAGCAGCCAGAACATGGAGGCTGCTGCTCCCCCTCAGATTGATCAGCATCTAGGAATCTGTTCATGCATCTGATTCCACATCAGCTGAGAAAGAAACAGCTCTGCTGAGCCCAGTATGCCCAGTATTCCCAGTATTCCCAGTATTCCCAGTGCTGAGCGACCTGACCTCTCGTGTGAGGAACAACCGTGCCTCCTATGAAGTCAGCGTTGCCCAGCCCCCACCCTGAACACATGTCTGACATCCTCTGGGCTGAGAGCCGGAGAGGAGCAGTGAGGTGGAAGATGGCCGAGCATCAGAGGAGGACAGAAATAGAGCGATAGAGGAGCGAATCAGAGGAGGGGGGGCAGGAAGAGGAGAGGAGGGGAGGGACGGTGGGGGGCTACCAACACGCTGCTGCAGCTGCAGCGGCAGACCGGCGGAGGAGAATCTGCCTTCAGGTCCTGATCCGTCTGCGGTGATCGGCTGTTTGCAGACGGAGGCTGAGGATGCAGCAGGATGCTGGGATCCACGGCGGCAGGAAGTCTGGACGCTCTGAGTCGCCCGCCTCTCTGATGCCGACTGGGAACCTCTGCAGAGACTCGTCAGCCTGCTGACTGCTGCCATCCGTCTCACTGGAAACACAGGTAAGGATGCTCCCAGGATGTTTCTGTCCGTTCCAGTCCCGGTGGAAACGGATCAGCTGGGGAACCGGATCAGCTGGGGAACCGGCTCAGCTGGGGAACCGGATCAGCTGGGGAACTGGATCAGCTGGGGAACCGGATCAGCTGGGGAACCGGCTCAGCTGGGGAACCGGATCAGCTGGGGAAACGGATCAGCTGGAGAACCGGATCAGCTGGGGAAACGGATCAGCTGGGGAACTTGATCAGCTGGGGAAACTGATCAGCTGGGGAACTGGATCAGCTGGGGAAACGGATCAGCTGGGGAACTGGATCAGCTGGGGAACCGGATCAGCTGGGGAACCGGCTCAGCTGGGGAACCGGATCAGCTGGGGAAACGGATCAGCTGGGGAACTTGATCAGCTGGGGAACCGGATCAGCTGGGGAACCGGCTCAGCCGGGGAACCAGATCAGCTGGGGAACCGGATCAGCTGGGGAACCGGCTCTGCTGGGGAACTGGATCAGCTGGGGAACCGGATCAGCTGGGGAACCGGATCAGCTGGGGAACCGGATCAGCTGGGGAACTGGCTCAGCTGGGGAACCGGATCAGCTGGGGAACTGGATCAGCTGGGGAACTGGATCAGCTGGGGAACCGGATCAGCTGGGGAACCGGATCAGCTGGGGAACCGGATCAGCTGGGGAACTGGCTCAGCTGGGGAACCGGCTCTGCTGGGGAACTGGATCAGCTGGGGAACTGGATCAGCTGGGGAACTGGATCAGCTGGGGAACCGGATCAGCTGGGGAACCGGATCAGCTGGGGAACTGGATCAGCTGGGGAACCAGCTCAGCTGGGGAACTGGATAAGCTGGGGAACCGGATCAGCTGGGGAACCGGATCAGCTGGGGAACCGGCTCAGCTGGGGAACTGGATCAGCTGGGGAACTGGATCAGCTGGGGAACCGGATCAGCTGGGGAACTGGATCAGCTGGAGAACCGTATTTTAGGCAGCCTCATGCAGCACCGGCATCCATGTGTCTGATGTGTGACCCAACGGGTCACTGACGGTTCACACTGAGAGTACCGGCTCTTCTTTAGCCGGGTCAGACCAGCTTCTAGTTCTGGAGTCCTGAATGAACTTCATGAACCGGTCATTCAGACTTGAAGGCAAAGGTTTGTTGGAGTATTTATGAGTGGGCAGTATCTTACCTCAGCAGGAACCAGGACTCCAGCTGTCTGGTTCTGGTTCTAAATCTGGTTCTGGTCTTGTTCTGGTTCTAAATCGGGTTCTGGTCTGGTTCTGTTCTAATTGAGGTATGGAGCAGAGCTAACATGAATAAATAGATATGTTGCAAAATGCAGTAGAAACACTGAGCTGAGTTCTATTTAAAGGGATTCTAAAGAATCAGCCATGTGGTGAAAAAAATATATTTATACAACGATGCAGAGTCTGGATTAGCAGTCTGATGACCACTGCTAATCCAGACTGTTCCCCCTCTGACTAGGACCAGGTGCTAATCCAGACTGTTCCCTCTCTGACTAGGACCAGGTTCTAATCCAGACTGTTCCCTCTCTGACTAGGATCAATTTCTAATCCAGATTGTTCCCTCTGACTAGGATCAAGTTCTAATCCAGACTGTTCCCTCTCTGACTACGATCAGGTTCTAATCATGACTTTTCCCTCTTTGACTAGGATCAGGTTTCTGATCCAGACTGTTCCCTCTCTGACTAGGATGAGGTTCTGATCCAGACTGTTCCCTCTCTGACTAGGATCAGGTTTCTGATCCAGACTGTTCCCTCTCTGACTAGGATCACGTTCTGATCCAGACTGTTCCCTCTCTGACTAGGATCAGGTTCTGATCCAGACTGTTCCCTCTCTGACTAGGATCAGGTTTCTGATCCAGACTGTTCCCTCTCTGACTAGGATCAGGTTTCTGATCCAGACTGTTCCCTCTCTGACTAGGATGAGGTTCTGATCCAGACTCTTCCCTCTCTGACTAGGATCAGGTTTCTGATCCAGACTGTTCCCTCTTTGACTAGGATCACGTTCTGATCCAAGCTGCTCCCTCTCTGACTAGGATCAGATTCTGATCCAGAGTGTTCCCTCTCTGACTAGGATCACGTTTGGAACCAGGCTGTTCCCTCTCTGAATAGGATCAGGTTCTGATCCAGACTGTTCCCTCTTACTAGGACCAGGTTTCTGATCCAGACTGTTCCCTCTCTGACTAGGATCACGTTCTGATCCAGACTGTTCCCTCTCTGACTAGGATCAGGTTCTAATCATGACTGTTCCCTCTCTGACTAGGATGAGGTTCTGATCCAGGCTTCCCTCTCTGACTAGGATCACGTTCTGATCCAGACTGTTCCCTCTCTGACTAGGATCAGGTTCTGATCCAGACTGTTCCCTCTCTGACTAGGATCAGGTTCTGATCCAGACTGTTCCCTCTCTGACTAGGATCAGGTTCTAATCCAGACTGTTCCCTCTCTGACTAGGATCAGGTTCTGATCCAGACTGTTCCCTCTCCCGACTGTTCCCTCTCTGACTAGGATCAGGTTCTGATCCAGACTGTTCCCTCTCTGACTAGGATCAGGTTCTGATCCAGACTGTTCCCTCTCTGACTAGGATCAGGTTCTGATCCAGACTGTTCCCTCTCTGACTAGGATCAGGTTCTGATCCAGACTGTTCCCTCTCTGACTAGGATCACGTTCTGATCCAGACTGTTCCCTCTCTGACTAGGATCAGGGTTCCCTCTCTGACTAGGATAAGGTGATCCAGACTGTTCCCTCTCTGACTAGGATCAGGTTTCTGATCCAGACTGTTCCCTCTCTGACTAGGATCAGGTTCTGATCCAGACTGTTCCCTCTCTGACTAGGATCACGTTCTGATCCAGGCTGTTCCCTCTCTGACTAGGATCAGGTTCTGATCCAGACTGTTCCCTCTCTGACTAGGATCAGGTTCTGATCCAGACTGTTCCCTCTCTGACTAGGATCAGGTTCTGATCCAGGCTGTTCCCTCTCTGACTAGGATCAGGTTCTGATCCAGACTGTTCCCTCTCTGACTAGGATCAGGTTCTGATCCAGGCTGTTCCCTCTCTGACTAGGATCAGGTTCTGATCCAGACTGTTCCCTCTCTGACTAGGATCAGGTGTCTGATCCAGGCTGTTCCCTCTCTGACTAGGATCACGTTTCGAACCAGGCTGTTCCCTCTCTGACTAGGATCAGGTTCTGATCCAGAGTGTTCCCTCTCTGACTAGGATCACGTTCTGACTCCAGGCTGTTCCCTCTCTGACTAGGATCAGGTTCTGATCCAGACTGTTCCCTCTCTGACTAGGATCAGTTCTGTTCCAGGCTCTGATCACTCTCTCGAGACTGTTCCCTCTCTGACTAGGATCACGTTTCGAACCAGACTGTTCCCTCTCTGAATAGGATCAGGTTCTGATCCAGACTGTTCCCTCTCTGACTAGGATCAGGTTCTGATCCAGACTGTTCCCTCTCTGACTAGGATGAGGTTCTGATCCAGACTGTTCCCTCTCTGACTAGGATCAGGTTCTGATCCAGACTGTTCCCTCTCTGACTAGGATCAGGTTCTGATCCAGACTGTTCCCTCTCTGACTAGGATCAGGTTCTGATCCATCCAGACTGTTCCCTCTGACTAGGATCAGGTTTCTGATCCAGACTGTTCCCTCTCTGACTAGGGATCAGGTTCTGATCCAGACTGTTCTCTCTCTGACTAGGATCAGGTGTTCCAGACTGGGTCCCCCTCTGACTAGGATCAGGTTCCCCTGATCCAGACTGTTCCCTCTCTGACTAGGATCAGGCTCTGATCCAGGCTGTTCCCTCTCTGACTAGGATCAGGTTCTGATCCAGACTGTTCCCTCTCTGACTAGGATCAGGTTCTGATCCAGGCTGTTCCCTCTCTGACTAGGATCAGGTTTCGAATCCAGGCTGTTCCCTCTCTAGGATCATAGGACTCCAGGTTCCAGACTGTTCTCCTGACTAGGATCAGGTTCTTCAACCCAGGCTGTTCCCTCTGACTAGGGATCATGTTAGGGATCACTGTTCCCTCTCTGACTAGGATCATGTTCCAACCCAGGCTGTTCCCTTCTGATTGACTCTCTGACTAGGATCAGGGGCTTCCCTCTCTGATCCAGACTGTTCCCTCTCTGACTAGGATCATGTTCTGATCCAGACTGTTCCGTTCTCTGACTGACTAGGATCAGGTTCTGATCCAGACTGTTCCCTCTCTGACTAGGATCAGGTTCTAATCCAGACTGTTCCCTCTCTGACTAGGATCACGTGTTCTAATCCAGACTGTTCCCTCTCTGACTAGGATCAGGTTCTGATCCAGAGTGTTCCCTCTCTGACTAGGATCATGACTGATCCCTGTTCCCTCTGACTAGGATGAGGTTCTGATCCAGACTGTTCCCTCTCTGACTAGGATCAGGTTCTAATCCAGACTGTTCCCTCTCTGACTACAGGATCAATGTTCTGATCCAGACTGTTCCCTCTGACTAGGATCAGGTTCTATCCAGACTGTTCCCTCTGACTAGGATCAGGTTACATGATCCAGACTGTTCCCCTCTGACTAGGATCAGGTTCTGATCCAGACTGTTCCCTCTCTGACTAGGATCATGTTCTGATCCAGACTGTTCCCTCTCTGACTAGGATCAGGTTCTGATCCAGACTGTTCCCTCTGACCTAGGACTCAGGTTCCTAATCCAGACTGTTCCCCCTCTGACTAGGATCAGGTTCTGATCCAGACTGTTCCCTCTCTGACTAGGATCAGGTTCTAATCCAGACTGTTCCCTCTCTGACTAGGATCAGGTTCTGATCCAGACTGTTCCCTCTGACTAGGATCAGGTTCTAATCCAGACTGTTCCCTCTCTGACTAGGATCAGGCTCTAATCCAGACCAAGTTCCCCCTCTCCTGACTAGGATCAGGTTCTAATCCAGACTGTTCTGGAGACCGTTCCTCACCAGGGAGCGGAGGTTGTAGATGGTTTGGAACACGTGAGATTATAATCCCAGGACAAGGGAAGACTGATTCTCCACTTTTCCTCCAGACTTTATTCCAGTTTAGTCCTGCTCTCCTGTCGGTTCTATGCTGGATTTATTCAAACATCTGGTCCGGAATAATGGTTCTGTGAAACCCTGGAATTACACTGATGCAGATGTTCAATCTGGCTCTTTTCTGTCTTTCTTCAGGTTCTAAATTCTATTTTATTCTGGTTCTGACCCAGATTTGAATAACCTGGGTCGTATGGGTTTAGATCTGGATTATTCTGGGTTTAGTCTTGGTTCTGACTTGTGATCTTCTCTAAGTTTGGATTCTTTCAGCAGTTAAATGCCTGCTGGTTTCACACGTTATCAGAACCGACCCAGACTGTTGATCAGAACTGACCCAGACTGTTGATCAGAACCGACCCAGACTGTTGATCAGAACCGACCCAGTCTGTTGATCAGAACCGACCCAGTCTGTTGATCAGAACCGACCCAGACTGTTGATCAGAACCGACCCAGTCTGTTGATCAGAACTGACCCAGTCTGTTGATCAGAACTGACCCAGACTGTTGATCAGAACTGACCCAGTCCTTGTGATCGGAACCATTGAAGTAAATGTGTGGCTTCTGGCTCCTTCGGTTCTCTCGGATCTCCACATCTGTAGCCTGATGTTCGGCTCACATGAATCATCCTCCAAAGAGAAAAAATGGAGTCTGGAAAAAATAGATGTGCATCAAAGCCAGAAAAGACGCGTTCTGATTGGTGGAAGATCAGAACTCTGCAGCATCAAAGGTGCATAAAGAGCAGCTGGATGCCAGAAATAGCTCAGCTGGAGACTATTTCTGGATCTGAGGAGGAGATGGAGGCAGCTCATGTTTACACATCTATTCTAATCCCCTCTGACTCTCAGGAAAACTCTGGATCAGAACCAGAGTTCTGATGTCTGACCCCATCAGGGTTGGGTCAGGGTCATGGAACCGACTTGGCTCCACAGCTGCACCGGACGCTTACCCTCCTGGGTCAAAGGTCGGTACTGGTAGCCCAGGAGGAAGTGGTTGGTGAGCCCTGCTGGGTTTTTCCTTCCGATCAGGATCAGAACTTCATATTACCCAGAACTGGACCTGCGGTTTCTCATGACTACAGTAGGATTGGTTCAGGTGACCATAGAGTTCATTTGTTCTGCTGGAGGTTCCTGGTTCTGCTGGAGGTTTCTGTTTCTGCTGGAGGTTCCTGGTTCTGCTGGAGGTTTCTGTTTCTGCTGGAGGTTTCTGGTTCCTGCTGGGAAGGTTTCTGGCTCCTGCTGGAGGCTCTCTTGGTCTTGCTGGAGGCTCTTGGCTCCTGCTGGAGGTTTCCTTGGCCCCTGCTGGAGGCTTCCTGGTTCCTGCTGGATGTGTTTCTGGCCCTGCTGGATGCTCTGGCCCTGCTGGGATGTTTCCTGGCCCTGCTGGAGGCTCTCTGGTCTCTGGGAGGGAGGCTTCCTGGGTTCTGCTGGGAGGCTCTCTGGCCCTGCTGGGATGCTTCTGGCCCTGTTGGAGGCTTCTGGCTCTGCTGGATGTTTCTGCCCTGCTGGATGTTTCTGGCTCCTGCTGGATGTTTCCTGGCTCCTGCTGGAGGCTTCTGGCTCCTGCTGGAGGCTTCTGGTTCCTTGCTGGAGGCTCTCTTGGCCCTGCTGGAGGTTCCTGCTGGAGGTTCCCTGGTTCCTGCTGGAGGTTTCTGGTTCCTGGGTTGAAGGTTTCTGGTTCCTGTGGCTGAAGGTTCCTGGCTTCTGCTGGATGTTTCTTGGTTCCTGGGCTGGAAGGTTTCTGGTTCCTGCTGGAGGTTTCTGGTCTCTGCTGGGAAGGTTTCTGGTTCCTGCTGGAGGTTCCTGGCTCCTGGGCTGGATGTTTCTTGGTTCTTGCTGGAAGGTTCCTGGTTTCTGCTGGATGTTTTCTGGCTCCTGTGCTGAAGGTCTCCTGGTTCCTGCTGGATGTTTCTGGTTCCTGTGCTGAAGGTTCCTTGGCCCCTGCTGGATGCTTCTGGCTCTCTGCTGAAGGGCTGCTCTTGGCCCTGCTGGAGGCTCTCTGGTTCTGCTGGAGCTGCCTTCTGGTCTCTGCTGGAGGTTCCTGGTTCTGCTGGATGTTTCTTGGTTCCTGCTGGAGGTTCCTTCCTCCAGGACCAGCCTCTGCCTCCCAGTTCCTGCCTTTCACAGTTGCACCGAGAGCAGAAAACGGCATTTGGTTTTTGCCAGTTGGAAACTGGTTTTTGCCAGTTGGAAACTGGTTTATGCCAGTTGGAAACTGGTTTATGCCAGTGGCTTCAAGAATTATTTCTCGGAATACATGAAAATCGTTTTTTCGTTGATCTCACGCCACACGCATATGTACAGCAGGGGGCGCTAATCCCCTGTTGTTTGAGACCAGAGACGAAGAAACGAAGTGTAAACACGGTGGCTAGGCTAATGCTAATGCTAAGCAGATCACAACAGATCTACTTCATAATGAAAGATTGACAATATGCTGCTGTTTTCCAAACGTAGTTATTTTATCAAAGTAACTTTATGACTGCAAATATATATACATATATATACATATATATATATATTTATATATATATGTGTATATATATGTGTGTGTGTGTGTGTGTGTGTGTATGTATGCCTATAAAATTCAGCACTTATGTAGGACCCTTGACAGAACATAGATCACACTGGCTTATGTCGGTTAGCAAATGGTATAAACCAGTTTCCAACTGACATATGCTGGTTTCCAGCTTGAATCGGACTGCTCTGTTTGGACAGCTCCCATTAAGGGTCTGTCCCACGGCTCCTACCATCCTGGTTTTATCGGACAGCTCTGTTTGGACAGCTCCCTTTAAGGGTCTGTCCCACGGCTCCCACCATCCTGGTTTTATCGGACCGCTCTGTTTGGACAGCTCCCTTTAAGGGTCTGTCCCACGGCTCCTACCATCCTGGTTTTATCGGACTGCTCTGTTTGGACAGCTCCCTTTAAGGGTCTGTCCCACGGCTCCTACCATCCTGGTTTTATCGGACCGCTTTGTTTGGACACAGCTCCCTTTAAGGGTCTGTCCCACGGCTCCCACCATCCTGGTTTTATCGGACAGCTCTGTTTGGACAGCTCCCTTTAAGGGTCTGTCCCACGGCTCCTACCATCCTGGTTTTATCGGACCGCTTTGTTTGGACAGCTCCCATTAAGGGTCTGTCCCACGGCTCCTACCATCCTGGTTTTATCGGACCGCTCTGTTTGGACAGCTCCCTTTAAGGGTCTGTCCCACGGCTCCTACCCATCCTGGTTTTATCGGACAGCTCTGTTTGGACAGCTCCCTTTAAGGGTCTGTCCCACGGCTCCTACCATCCTGGTTTTATCGGACCGCTCTGTTTGGACAGCTCCCTTTAAGGGTCTGTCCCACGGCTCCTACCATCCTGGTTTTATCGGACAGCTCTGTTTGGACAGCTCCCTTTAAGGGTCTGTCCCACGGCTCCTACCATCCTGGTTTTATCGGACCGCTCTGTTTGGACAGCTCCCTTTAAGGGTCTGTCCCACGGCTCCTACCATCCTGGTTTTATCGGACAGCTCTGTTTGGACAGCTCCCTTTAAGGGTCTGTCCCACGGGCTCCCACCATCCTGGTTTTATCGGACCGCTCTGTTTATTATAGTCCCTTATTAGTCAGTCTGGCTGGTCCGGCTACCAAACTTGTTACCAAAGTACTAAATCTGTCTCTAGCAGACATGTTGCGGCAGCAGATTGTTGCCCATCTCAAAGCGGCTGCGTTTGGATAAGGGGTCTGTCTGGTTAAACTGGTTTCTTTGGGTGAAAAACAGACCTAACCAGTTTAAATAGACTCTATCAGTTCCACCAAGAATCTCTACTTATAGGAGAAATAAGGATCCATGATAAAATCAGACAGGTTCATCTACTTCCTGTCTATCAACAGTAGAAGATTCAAACATGGAGGCGTTTCTCTGGCCGCCCTAAATGAAGACGCTGTCATGGTGGCGTATATGCAGGATGTGATCAAAGGCAGGAAATGGTGATACATGGATACCCAGAGGGAGCGACCGCTCTGAGCTTCTGTTCTTCTTCACTCCAACATCACCGCCATCGGCTGAACGCTGCCTTGATTACAGCTAATTACCCCCCCACCCACCCATCCCGAGGAAGACGTCTAATTACCCTGTTGATACTGCAGAACATTCCTCTCTAAACACACCCCGCTTGGTTCTCAGTCACATTTGGAACATTTACCTGAAAGAACAAAACAGCTAAAATCAGAAATGATTAGATGATATAGAATAAAAGCTCCTTCTGAGAGGAGAACGTCTGCAAGGTGAAACAAGGTGGTTCCAATATGGTTCCTGAGTGGTTCCAGTGTGGTTCCAGTGTGATTCCTGTGTGGTTTCAGTGTGGTTCCAGCATGGTTCCAGTGTGGTTCTAACGTGGTTCCAGAGTGGTTCCAACGTGGTTCCAGTGTGGTTCCAGTGTGGTTCCAGTGTGGTTCCAGTGTGGTTCCAGTGTGGTTCTAATGTGGTTCCAGTGTGGTTCCAATATGGTTCCAGTGTGGTTCTAATGTGGTTCCAGCGTGGTTCCAGCAGCGTGGTTCCAGTGTGGTTCCATTGTGGTTCCTGTGTGGTTCCAGCGTGGTTCCAGTGTGGTTCCAGCGTGGTTCCAGTGTGGTTCTAACGTGGTTCCAGCGTGGTTCCAGTGTGGTTCCTGTGTGGTTCCATTGTGGTTCCTGTGTGGTTCCAACGTGGTTCCAGCGTGGTTCCAGCGTGGTTCCAGTGTGGTTCTAACGTGGTTCCAGCGTGGTTCCAGTGTGGTTCCAGCATGGTTCCAGTGTGGTTCTAACGTGGTTCCAGCGTGGTTCCAGTGTGGTTCCTGTGTGGTTCCATTGTGGTTCCTGTGTGGTTCCAGCGTGGTTCCAGCGTGGTTCCAGTGTGGTTCTAACGTGGTTCCAGCGTGGTTCCAATATGGTTCCAGTGTGGTTCTAATGTGGTTCCAGCGTGGTTCCAATATGGTTCCAGTGTGGTTCTAATGTGGTTCCAGTGTGGTTCCAGTGTGGTTCCTGTGTGGTTCCAGCGTGGTTCCAGCATGGTTCCAATATGGTTCCAGCATGGTTCCAACGTGGTTCCAGCATGGTTCCAATATGGTTCCAGCGTGGTTCCAGTGTGGTTCTAACGTGGTTCCAGCGTGGTTCCAATATGGTTCCAGTGTGGTTCTAATGTGGTTCCAGCGTGGTTCCAGTGTGGTTCCTGTGTGGTTCCAACGTGGTTCCAGCGTGGTTCCAGCATGGTTCCAATATGGTTCCAGCATGGTTCCAACGTGGTTCCAGCATGGTTCCAATATGGTTCCAGCGTGGTTCAAGCGTGGTTCCAGTGTGGTTCCAGCATGGTTCCAGCATGGTTCCCACGCCAGCATGGTACCAATGTGGTTCCAACGTGCTTCAATGTGGTTCCAGCACCAGTGTGGTTTGAGCACCAGTGTGGTTCCAGCGTGGTTCCAATATGGTTCCAACGTGGTTCCAATATGGTTCCAGCGTGGTTCCAATATGGTTCCAGCGTGGTTCCAGTGCAGTTCCAATGAGGTTCCAGTGTAGATTCAGCACGGGTCCAGTGCGGTTCCAATGAGGTTCCAGTGTGGGTTCAGCGTGGTTCCAGCATGGTTCCAGTGCGGTTCCAATTAGGTTCCAGCGTGGGTATAGCGCGGTTCCAATATGGTTCCAATATGGTTCCAGTGTGGTTCCAGTGTGGTTCCAGCGTGATTCCAGCGTGGTTCTTGTGTGGTTCCAGCGTGGTTCCAATATGGTTCCAGCGTGGTTCCAATGAGGTTCCAGTGTGGGTTCAGCGCGGTTCCAATATGGTTCCAGTGCGGTTCCAATTAGGTTCCAGCGTGGGTATAGCGCGGTTCCAATATGGTTCCAATATGGTTCCAGTGTGGTTCCAGTGTGGTTCCAGCGTGATTCCAGCGTGGTTCTTGTGTGGTTCCAGCGTGGTTCCAATATGGTTCCAGCGTGGTTCCAATGAGGTTCCAGTGCGGTTCCAATTAGGTTCCAGTGTGGGTTCAGCGCGGTTCCAGTATGGTTCCAGTGCGGTTCCAATGGTTCCAGTGTGGTTCCA
>JAGKQL010002428.1:0-10138 GCA_018398635.1 Cyprinodon brontotheroides | reverse complement strand
ATGGAAACTGTACGGAGGGATCAGAAGGAGTGTTACATAATATACAAATATATTTATTATATACACTTTTTTTTGATTAGTTAAAAAATCCGTTAATGCAACTTTCTTACCAGCGTTCTCAAAATTGTTGTTCTGTTTCATAGCAGAAGTGCTTTGGGGCATCAATACAGAACCTTTTTCCGTTCAGTTTTTTAAATACATGCACATTATATTTCATATTTATCCATATGTACATAGATGTGAAAATTTAGACACGAGCAAACTAGATCTAAAATATTTCAAATTTCCGAAAACACAGATGCATCCCCGCAAGCAGGCACGCCTTTAAAAAACGAAAAAACGGAAGTTTATTCCCGAGGAAAAGAACTGGCTTTTGAAGGTAGCTAAAAAGTTAACTGGCTCCGGTGAAGTCATAGACACTTCTTATTTGACTTTTAAGCCTTATCAGGTCGCAGTAAAATGCCGGGACCAGCAAACATCGTCGCTATGAAAAAGTTGTTCAACAGCTGCGTTTTTGAAGCGGGTATACATAGAGTAAAGGTAAGTTTTTAGACAATAAAGGCTGTGCTTGAGCGTAATTTATCTTCATTGTTCGGTGTGTTTCAGTTTGTCAGAAATAGTCTGAGCTGTAATACATGTGCTATTGGTATAATAGAAACATGTTTTTGATTACTTTTCAACGTTTGGTCTTATTCCTGTAGGTGTCTCAGGCCGCTGCAGACCTCCCAGTTTTACTTCAGAACGCCCAGCGGGACCCTCTGCTCCATGTCCTCCAGCAACAACCCGTTCAGACCGCAGAAGGTCTGCTCCTTCCTATAGTACCACAGGCTGTGAGTATCCACACCATAGCACAGATCTTTTATGAATGACAGCCAGAAAAAAACTACTATTTTTGGTTAAAACCTACAACTATAACATTTCGTCAATTGTGTTTATTTTGTAATATTAATGCCACACAATTATTCCACCCCTTTTTTCTCCAAGCTTCTGAGATTTACTATTAGTGCTGCACTTGGTTTCAACTTTTCCTTTAGAGAATTAAACACACCTGACTGGTTCAAATAAAAAAATTAACTTTATTTAATGTTTTACTGTAGCTATTTTTTTTATCAAATTCACAAAAAATAGGCCATCTACCTAATTGTTTATAAATCACTATAAAGTCACCAAAGACATGATAGAACTGCATTTAATTTAACATTAAACTTTTTTTTTTTTTTTTTTAATAAGAGGGTGTAAAAACTTGTGCAAGATATAAGCTGAAGGAGGATTTTTTTTTATTTTTTATTTTTTAAGAGAGCTGATAAAGGAAGACTTTGAGCCTGGCAGAGGTAGTTGCGTCACCAGTTTAGTAGCCTAAACTCAGTGTACCAGTCTTAAACAAGTAATCATTAGATTTGATAATTGGCCTGGCAAATCAAATTGAAGCATTAAGCACAGACAACCACATATGGTACAATGAGATTTTAAACTATCAGTAATACTAATTTTTAGTTTCAAAAGTAAGAAATGTTGCCTGTAAAAAAAGATCTTTCATAATTTTGAGGGTGTGTGTTTATGAGGAAACTGAAAAGTATCTGTTAAACTAGAGACTTCTTTAGGAAAATTTTATTTTTACTATATTTTAATGTTTGAGGTTGAAACCCTCTAATTCTGTCTTTATTCAGATCATCCAGTTTAGTTTTCCAGTTTTAAGGCATGTCGACACCAGTCGTTGACTAAAGGCCTGTCAAAAAGCTGTCTTTTGGGAAACACAATCTGAATATATGGTGGTTCAGTTCTATACTAGAAGTGGGACTTAATTTGTGGTTTTTACCTGTAAAATGTAGATATTTGTACTACTTCCCCGCCCTCCATTGAATCTAGTGTTTTGTTTTTTTCCAGGTTTTGGATGACGTGCCTTGTTAAGCTGAGCTGCAGGATTCTTCAAAATGGACTGGAATTGTCTCAGGAGTCTTGGGAATTTGAGCCAGGACTCTCACTTGAGCTTTTTTAACTTTAACCTTAACAGAAAACTTTTTTGGTGCATAATAAATGTCTCAGCCTTCCTGCATAGAACTAACACATATTGTGCCTTCTGAAATGTAAATGTTTAATCTCTAAATAAAACTAAACTGTTTCCTAATTTTTAGTTGCAAAGCTCCATGTTTGTTTTTCTATTGCCTTGACAATGTAACTTAAAAGCAGCTGCCAAGAACAGACAAGAAAATGATTATTTTGTGGTGCACAACTGTTTATAGATCTTTGCATGGTAAACCATATAGAAATGAGGGATTCAGACTGATGGTGAGCTGTCACTAGGAAGTAGCTGCCTGAGGCCGGTGTTCTGTCAGATCAGCATACCTGGTCAGATCAGCATACCCATAATCAATACCCATTTATCCCTTTAGTTTATCCCTTCAGTTTTGTATGAAAAATAGACATTAAAATACCTCAACGGGCGTGTATTCCTTTAGTCATGTGCAAAAAAAAACTATTTAAGGTCAGATCGTCATACGCTTCAAAAAACACCAAAAATTCATTTTTTAGTACATGATTAAAGGGATACAAACCAGTTGAGGTAGTTTTAAAGTGTATTTTTCATACAAAACTAATGGAATAAACAGGGATGTTCATCTAACACCGGCGCTCGTTAGATCAGCATACTCATAGTGTGATCCCTGTTGATCCCTTTAGCTTTGCATGAAAAATACACTTTCAACTACCTCAATGGGCGTGTATCCCTTTAGTCATGTACTTAAAAAAAAAAAAATGTTTTTTGAAGCATCTGGTGATCTGACCTTAGTTTTTTCATACAAAACTAAAGGGATTAACGGGACTAGCATTCACATGCAAATCTAACATCTTGCACATGCTTATTGACTATAGGTATGTTGTCGACAGAACGCCAGTGTTCTGCTAATTTTAGATCTTTTCCCTACACACCTGAATCAAATGGTTAAACTACCACGAAATTATTCTGTTGAAGCATGAAATGGCAATTAATTACTTGGTGTTTTTTTTTTTTTATATTTTAATTTGTTGAGCAATTTCTGTGAGCATTGTGGGTTTTTCTTTAAATGAGGGATATCAACAAAGTTGTCAAAGTGTATAATGGGTTTATCTAGGATTGATTCCACAGAAAGATTGCAGATCAAGAGCTCCAGGGAAGCTAGTGCAGCTGTATCAAGTTACTCACTTAAAGCTGTGGGAAATTGCGTTATTTCTAATATTAAAGACTTTAGAAATTCAACTCCTGATGAGATTGTATCACGTTGTAAATCTGTTTCTCTGCACTGAAACAAATTCCTGCAGAAAAGCATGCATGAACCCTGAAGGTGAAGCCGACTCGTGTTGTAACATGTTTTAAGCGGCTTTTTTTTTTTTAAAGTGGATTGTTTTCCCCATACTGTGACTAAAGCTAGATTCTACTTTAGTTTGATCACCATTTCCATCTATATTTTTCTGCTGCCTTTTCTCCAGCAGGTTATGTTAAAACATGTTTGTCTCCAGTCAGTCATGCTGATAAAACTTCTGAAGAAAACCAGATTTATTTACCTGTGGTGAGGTAGAGCCATTCTACTTCAGCTTCTTGGTTTCTCCCCCCAAAAATACCTACATAGACACAACTTTCAGTTTGATATACATCTGGCTGTTTTTTGTAATGTTAGATCTACTAAATCTACTTTGATGAGTATTACTATCTGCGCCTTTATATTATAAAGGCAGCATTTCTGAAGATGGGAAGATGCAAAATTGGAATTTTTAAAACAAATCTGTTCACATGAATATAGTTGTATTTACAAAAAATGTCAGATTAACAGAACTCTGAATCTGTTCCTAGTGTCTTTATTTTAATTTAAAACTTAGTTAATTTGTTTTAACTTATCCATGCTGTGATAATCTAAATAAACAAAAATTCCAAGTAAACTGAAATGAGTCTTCGAAAATGATAGGAATGTCTTTATCCGGAACTCAAAGCAGAACAACCTTTAAATGAGTGGCTGAGGTGGTTCAGATGACTGATTAGGATGCATTTACATTTTTTATTTTTAGTCTGCAGAGCTCACTCCATTAGCACACATAAAACCCCATTCCACCAAAATTGTGTTAAAATATAAACATTCTGCTCTACATGCCTACAGGCTGTATTGTCTGCCTTTATAACAGCTGACACCTTTTAGAGGAGACCTTCAGACACCATGTAGGTATATTCTGATGTGTCAAAAATAAATCCTTGTTTCAGCATAAAAGTACTTTTTTATACACAATCTAAAATGGGTTAAACTTCAATTGAATCAAAACATGAAGGCTTAAAAAAAAAAAAAGTATGTACATTAGGTGTTGAATGAGGATTAATGGAGAGCCTGTAAGAAATAGACATGTCTCTTCTTCCATCTCACACCTTCACCATTTAAGCCATCTTCAAATAACTAATTTATAGGCAGTTTAATATGAAATGAATATGTGAACATTTTCCAGGGAACATGGCAACGCCACCTAATGAGTTAAAGCTGATCTTTTGAGCAGCTATCACAAGTGGAGCACTTTTTAAGAAATCCACACATTAGTTGGACATGGTCTGATTACAGGAAGCAGGAACTTAAAGCTGGAACTTCCTCCGCCTGCAGGCATCCATCTCTATGGGCTGAAAGAGAAATATTTTTATTTTATACTAAAGAAATGAAAATTCATATTTGACATTTTTCCAAAGTGGCACCTATTTTAATTTGTAAAATTGATCAGATTGTAAATAACGGGTCTTATTCATGCAATTTAAGCAAATAGGTTTTCATTATAAAACCCTTGAAAAGTTATTAAAATTCTTATTTTGATTTAACAGGCCCACCTTCAGCACCCACCGTTGATTCCCCATACTTTGAGTCAAATGTGCCTTCAGTAAAGATCTGAGTTTCAGAGTGAAGTTAGGTCCCAGCTCCTGAATGCCAACTTTCTTCATTCTTGAAGATGTACCTTTTATAAAAAAAAACATTTTAACATTCTTATTTAAAGCTTTATTTTTATTTAACCTACCTTCATTTTCTCCAATTTATGGTAATTTTATAAAACTAGCAAGCCAGAAAGATAATGTGTATTTACACATATTTCTGAGACCTTTTCTATTGAATCGTTTAGGCAAAGAGGTGCCATTCAGCAGAACCCTTTTCCTGTTTACCATAAGGTTTGGTTTTAGCCAAACACAGAAAACATTTAAATAGCAGCAGACACCTTATGGAGAAACCACAACAACCTGCTATGTTCTTTTGAGACCCTTTTCAAAAGAAAAGCAGAAAACTATACATCCTCCTGCACTGCCGTGTTTGTTTTGGTCTCTTGGTTTGTCACAGCTACATGTAACCCAGTGCGTTAAAAAACCACAAAGTAAAAAAAAAAAAAAAAAAGGGTATAGATCTTGATATATCTTCTTCTACAATACTTGTTCTACTTAAATGTAGGATTTATGTCTTATTCTAAAAATAAGAGTTAACAAAAATTATAAAGTAAAAATAAGCACAAATATGTTCATAAATATAGATAAAGTGCTAAAATCTTTAAAAACTTTGAAATATGCCTTTAGCGCATTGTTTTCAGTGACAGATTAAACAACCAATAGCGGCACAGGTTGATTTCACATCAGCCAATAAGATTGATTGTCCCGCTTCTTTAACTGTTGTTCTGAGATTTTGCTTCCAGAGAGCTCTACAGTTGATGGTTGTTTCCAATAATAGCCTGGAAAATTTCCCCAATTTTTACTGATTAATACTGCAAGAGATGATTTAGTTCCAAAGATTTCAGCTGAAGTGGTACACGATGGATACTTGCAATAAATACCGAGAAAGTCATCTTGCAGGCAAAGGTTAGCAGCATTAGCACAGGGCTAAATCCTTCAAGAGATTTCCCCAAAGTCTTGCAGGAAGGGAGTAGCTAGAAGAATTCCATGCTGAAGCTGGGACCATGGTTAGCATACAGTCGCAGTAAAAGCTTTTTGGTCATGATGAAGAACCCAATCATGTAAAAGAGCAGAACTTAAACTGAGTCGCCTTTTCCTGATGTTTACAAAGTACAAAAATATCAATAATCATATTCAGTGTTAGACAAAAAAAACGAGTCCAAATAAATATGACATGCTTCAGGTCACTAATGGATTAAAAATGCACATGCATGGATGATGTGCCATTCTATTTCATTTATAGGCTGAGCTATTTATATAATGTAAGATTACTGTTGTTAAAGATTTTGGGAATTTTTGGTCTTAGATTTAAAAGCTTCTAGTTTGGTTAATTTAAAATAGAAAAAAAGATAAAATCAGTCAAGAGACCAGGATCAGAACAGTAGTTCAACTCTGGTTTCCCTTTTCGATACCACTTCTGCCTGCCTAAATGGACCATGTTCAGAGGTTTAGAGAAAAATATGCAAACATCAACAGGAACGTAATGTCCAGCTATCATTCTGATCAAGAGACAAACGGTTCTGTTGTGAGCTTGTGAAGAAGCTGGTCTGATATTTTCTCTGTTTTGGGAAACAGATCCAAAGACTTTTTAAGATATGCAGTACCTCTGCGACCCACTAGGGGGACGCTGAAGATCTCTACTTTAGACCACTGACCCCCAAAGGTTGAGTTGTAGCCCCCCCTCCCGGGATCATGGATTAACAGGTGAGGGGTCTAAAGATCATCGACAGATATTAGACTAAACTAGAAAAATGATAATGCTGCAGCATATTTATTTTATGGTGTTTAAATAAATAAAACCAAATTTTAGAAATAGCAAATTTAAATACACTGGTTGACGACTGTTAGCATCATTTTTCAACCTATGCTTAATAGATTTTGCTAAAAACTTAGCAGTTTGGGAAATTTGTCCATTCTGGAAAAATATGCGGTAGCAGAAGCTGAAATATTTAATAAAGCATAGAAGTTAAAAATCATACATTTTTTTGCCAATATCTATGATTTTGTTATTTGATCCAAATAAAACATGAAGCCACCAATCACCGAACATTACCAATAGAAGGACGTAGCATGCTGCAGCTTGACATTTACCTGTGGAATCTGAAAAAGATGAAATCTCCTCTGGTTATGAAAGGTGGCGATCTGTCGCCCACAACTGGAGGGTTCTAAGGAAGAGAGCGTAAACAGACGACCCATATGCTGTGTCCAAGGCGGGTGGTGAAGTTGTTGAGAATCACCTCTGATAGTGTTCGGTCGGCTTTTTGCCTCTTTCTCTAAAAAACAAAGAATCTAGTAAGCGATCAGCACAAATGAAATTTCAGACTGGCAGCATGGGGAGCCAAGTGGGAGTCTTAAGTTTAGTATTTTTTTAATTAGGGCTCATAAAATATTAAGAAACAAATTAGTTTGAAATCAGAAAAGAGTAGGAATGCAGCAGACATTTATTTTTGCTAATCAATCAATCTGTTGACTATTTTTTTCCTCTGTCATTAATAATCTGATAGGAGAAGGTTTCTTAAAGAAGATTTTTTGCAGAATTTAAACCAAATGAAACAAACTCTTTCCACTTGAGGAGTTCTTCTGCAAATAGCATATCGACAGACAAATATGTTTTAGTTTTTGCCTTAAAATGCAAAAATGTTTATATATGGTACAATTACTGCGCCAATGAGTTGCTCATCAGTTTAAGGCAAGTTTTTAGAGTCTTCATCCTCCAGTTAACCATAACTAAATTAGTAGATGATTATTTCAATAATCAAATAATCATTGTTTCAGCCTCTCAGCTGAGGTTGTATACATATTTGTTTATGTCAGATTCATTTTAACCCATTATTAAATGCTTATATGGGCTGATAAAACGCGGATATTAAAACAGTGGTGTAGGTAAAATCACTATTTTCCAGAACTATCCAGATGAAAGTAGTAGAAAGTAGGCAGAGAAACCAACATCCCACACTTCAGACTTTTCTTTCATATTGTGGGGTGAATACATTGCAGTTTTATAAACAAGAATTCGGACTTTTTGAACAGTACTATATAAGAAAGTAAGAATCTACCGGCCTTATCTCTTTTTCAGTCGTAACACCGCCACTTTGAAGTGAAAGTAGTAGGCCCATCGGAAGCATTTATTAAAGAACCAAACCATCTTAAAATGTGGCGCTAAGGATGCCGGCCAGAGAAAAAGAAAATAAATTAAAGAAAACAGACTTTATTGTTATTGGTCTGCTTTTGGGATTGTTGCAATCTCAAATCCCAGGTATTCTTTTATTTCAGCAGTATCTAATTTGTTGATATTTATTCCAAGCCAATCTGTTGTTTTACGCATATTCTCTGAAAGCTGTTGCAATAAGGATAAGTAAGTACAGCCAGAGGAGAACAGCTAACAATTCAGACAAGAACGACCCATAACATAGAAATAGATTTTCTTGGTCATCAGAAAAGCTTTTTATGAATTTAGATACTGTGCAAAGCTGGAAGCATCCCGGTTGATGATGACCATTAGACAGGTGAAGTCCCTGGCAACACACTGGGGTATGTATGATCTCTTCAGAGCGGTAGGCCTCTTCTTGTAGTGCAAACATAGGCGCTTGGGGATGGCTGCAGTGGCAGTTTCCATCACAAAACTTTACTGTTCTCTTACAAAACAAGACAAAAATAAAAAAGTTTAACATTTATAAAAAAGATGGAAAGAATTTTTATTTTCTTTCAGTCTCAAGTCAGAAAAATAGTTTTAGATTTTTTGTTACACAATCTGAACCGAACTGCTTCTAATTTGGATTGGGGACAAAAATAATTATCAACTGCATTTTTATTAAATACCACGTTACCCATAAACATTACATATGAATCAAAATAGCAACGATCCAATACAAAAGTTTATATGATCCTTAAACTAGTAACGTTGTTTTAAGGAAAAAAACTCAATTTAAAACTAGTCAAACCTGATTGGTGTTGAAAACCAGCAGCAGCACCCCTCTGGGTCTGTCTGATGTGGGTGATGAGCACTTTGGGGATTTAACAAACCCATTAAAATAGGCAGAAAATTCATCAGTTCCCCATCAAAAGCAACCTAGAACAGCGCCAAAAAAAAGAAAAGAAAAAGAAACTGGAAAAATACAAACATAAATAAAAATTTTTGAATTTTATGAGTGCATCCTTGTTCAAAAAGTTAAACCCAAACCTCTTCATCCTCTGCTGGGATCAACTGTCGCCTCATCAAAACACTCTTCTGTTTCTATCAAAGCTTTTGTGGGACCTCCTTTGGGTGTTTTGATGGAAATACACAATACAACAAAGATATGAACCAGTACTAAAAAAAACGCTAACATGGTAGGAAACCTGGATTGAAGAAAACAGAAAACACACCTTATCTACCTTCAGAGCTTTCTTTCTTTTTCTCCTCTTTCTTCAGTAGGAGTTTTGCTAAAAGACAAAAAATAAAAAAGACACATTTTACACACTCCCATAGAAAAAACACAATCTGGTAATGTAACAGCAGGTAACGTATTTGTTACACTGATCTCATTTTTATTCACCGGATTGCCGATAGGCAGAAAAAACTGAAGTCACCTGCCGCCATCTTGGTACTCCAAACTCTCACAGAGTTGCGCCATAAAAATGCCTGTCATATAATGTTATTACCATAACAGTGTAACCAGTACATGTATATAGGGATGGGAATAGAAAACCGGTTCCTGATAAAAGCCAGTTCCATGTGTTCCAATTCCATGGCACCGTTTGGCAGCTCGCTTAACGATTCTCTTAACGGTTCCAGGCAGCACGACTTGCGTCATGTTTTTTTACGCAAGTTACGCACACAGCATTCAGTAGGTAAGTACGAGGAGACCAGGCATGTTTCTAGAAAAGCAAAACAAAAAAAAGGGTGTCCCATCGGGTAAAGTGATCGAAAGTTTGGATTCATTTTAAGGGAGAGAAAAAGAGATGGAAATAATCATTGCAAAGTGGCAATTACCTCTTATGTGGAGGAAATATATCCAACGTAGTAGAAATGCCCATCTCACATCAATAACATGGCATACATTTTAACAAATGTCATGTTTTGATGCTTCCGGACAGTTAAAGTTACCACCAGCATAAAGGCAACTCTGGTGGTGTGGGTAAGTAGCTAATTTTATGTATCACCTGGCTGCAAAGCTTTAATAAATGTGGTTCCTTAGTAAATCATATGACATTTGAAATAAACCAGTT
>JAGKQL010002425.1:11294-35308 GCA_018398635.1 Cyprinodon brontotheroides | reverse complement strand
GTGGTGTGGAGGCTGCAGAGCCTCAGACTGGAAGAAGGTGAGAAGAGTGGTGAGAACAGCAGAGAAGATCATCGGGGCTCCACTTACCTCCATAAAAGACATTTCATCCCAGCGTTGCGTGTCCTGAGCCCATAAAATCATCATCACACCCCCACCATGGACTGTTCTCCCTGCTGCCTTTTGAGAAGAGGCTTCACAGCATTCAATGCAGGTCCAGCAGATTCCAAAACAGCTTCTTCCCCACCACCATCAGACTGCTGAATGTTGAAAAAAACTCTAAATCATGTCCCAAACTCTGCATCAAATTGACCATATGCATTTTTTGCACCATGTCTTTTTCTCCCACATTGTTTACATTTGATCACTGCTGCACTTTAAGAAAATGGAAATGTCATGAAAGCTGTACAAAACACAATTTCACAATTTTAAAAAATGTAGTCTAAGCAGGCTCGGACTGGTAATCTGTGAGACCGGCCGCGGTTCTCCTTAAACAATACTGGCCTTTCTCAGGCAGGAGCACCTACCTTTGACAAAATAATCCAAGGTGCTCATGAAGTAATACAACATTAACTGTCTTCATGATGCATGCAGTATATGTAGCCCTTCCTTATCATGCACATCGGTTGGCCTATGGTGTAATCTTCTATTTCTTTAAACTGTAAGATCATTGCAACAAACCTAATTATAATAAAACTAAAATGCTTTCTTTAAACCAAACTACAATGTTCCTCTTATATTTGGCGAATTTATGTTAGAATAATTTCCAAAAATATGTTGCGGTGCATGATGGGGTTTTGAATCTAAAGGCTAACACTTCCCGTCTTACATGCATTGTTGCCAGGTTGGGGTGTTTCCCAATCTGGCAGTTTAGGATGGCCGTCTATGGGTAAAAGATATTTTTCTCTAGATTTATGACCTAAGAGATCAATAGACTTTGTTCAAAATGGGCGAGATTTCGTATATCCAGGTGGTATATGAATAGTTTTTGTGGGCTGTTGTAGATGGAAAAATGAATCAGAATCAGAAGGAATCCTCTGAATTATTTAAATTATTTTGGGACATTTTTTGTTTTATAATAAAGTTTCCAACTCTAAATAAAAATAACTCTGGAGGGAAGCAAAATATCTTCAAACTTGGAAACAAAGTCCAGTGGATTGTCCCTTAACTTTTTTGGAGGGTACTTTTGTTTCAACATATAAAGAACACAAGAGATTGATGTTAAACGACCAGCTTCATGTAAGCCCAGTTCTTAGACAGCTATTGATCAGGGTGTTTCATTAACCGGCTTATATTTGCCAAACAAAGGCTTTTAATTTGGAAGTACAGAAACCGGAAGCTTGACGTGCGCCCTGTAACTTGATAGAGGTGGAGAGACGCCTCCCTGCTTTCTGCTCGGGCAGCATCAATCCCTGTAACGTTAGGCGGAGGAAGGGCTGTCCGGTGATTCGGGACATTTGGAGAAGAAGTTTCCTTTCAGTTTTTTTATTTTTTTATTTTTCAGGCTGTCAACAATGAACACTTTCTACGGTCAGGCCACTGGAAGAAACCCTTTCGTGCACGAGCTGAAGTTTAGTATAAGAGACAAAATAAAGGTAAGACATAAAAAAAAAATATATATATATATCCCAGAGTTGCATGTTTTTTTTTTTCAGTGAAAGCTGACAGACGCTTTTTCCGGTGAGCAGTTTGGTGCGTCTGGGTCAAACAGAAATAAAACCTAAACCTGCTGAATAAAAAAGTAGACATGATTCAGAGGAAGAGGAATGCTGCGTCTTTCTAGGAAATGTGGCTCCTGCGGGTTTAATATGTCTGTACAGGTAAAGACAGCACGCCTCAACTACAGTTCAGGAGCAGAAATGAAGGTTAAAAAAACACTAAACTAGTGTGACTCGTGGGTCATCAACTAGGAGCGTGCATATTAGTGCCACAAGTCAATAAATGTAAAATATTTGTGAAATAACTTTATAGGCGTCATTATTTTATTTTTTTAAAAACTGGAAATAAATACAGAATTATTTATTAAATATATGATTAACTGTATGAACCTCAGCTAAATAAAGGGATTTGATTTTATGACGTAAATATAATTATTTTTATGATTTAATAGATTATTTCATGTTCATGCGCTGGCAATTAATTAATTTAATCTGTCACACATCCATCAAAGTCAAGGAGGCGGGATTAGGGCTTGTCCTGATAGAAGCCCTGATGTCTGATTGGCTGCTTCTAACTCTTCAAACTAGGGCGGAGGTCTTCCAACAGGGGGTCCAAGTGACCTCTAGGGGGCCCACAGAGGGTACTGCATGGGGGTCATGAAAAGTGTTTTTTATATTCCCTCTACAATTTTTTCCATTAATTGAAATTTATTTAAATTCACGTTAACATGAATTCAACAAACTGTAGTAAACAGATAAATGGAGGCAGAAGATGTCTTTCAGTCATCAATGCACACATTCAATGACACACAGGAGCTCTTTCAAGCTGGGCACCGTTTCATTCACAACACCTGTCCATCAACCAGGAATCAGAATCCAAATACTTTTTAATAATCCCAGGGAGAAATTACTTTAGTTACAGTACTCAATCTGTAATGGAGTGACTATAGGACCAGTTGGATAGAACACCAAATTGTTTCAAAAAATAATAAATGATTAATATTTGGAACTGAATCACAAATTGTGATGAAAACGTTCAATGCTGATTTAAGGAATCTAAGCATCATAGTTCTAACATAAAAATGGATGACAGAGTAAAAGCAATGAAACAGCCTTTTGCTGGTCAATCAGAAACCAACTTCAGCATCAAGTTTTTTTTTTCACGATTTGTGAAAAATCCTGCTGATAATCTCAGCTTTCTTTGCATGACTTTGTAGGATATTCCTTTAAAAAACATGTTAGAAAATTCGACAATTTGGGTTTAGAGAAATGTAGAGTTTTGAAATGGAAAGTGCATATGAACCCTAACAGCTGTATATATTGTTTACCACTGAACACTTAATGCTTTTATCTGATCTGGTATCAGTTGTTGGTCATCCAAAGCCTAACCATGCTGCTACATGTGCAGAGTTCTAGGTTTTATCTGAAACCCGCGTTTCTGCCACGATCCCAGCTACTTCTTTCTTTCTGGATGAAGGTAACTGGCCATAGTAGAACCTCAACTCCCTATCTTTGCATATATGATCAATTTGCATTAGATTTTTTAACCAAGCACCTGCTGTGAGTGGGAGAAAATCCACATGCTCTTAGCTATGTTAGGCAAACATTTATGACTTTTATCAGGAGATGTTTTAAGGAGACCTTGTGCTCTGAATAGCACCATATCCTAAGTCTTTCTAGAAAATTGCAGAAAGTCCACATAAATGTATGCAAAGGTTTTTCCTCAAAGTAAAAAGACTCAGTTTAAATTTCACATAAAATTATCCATGCCAGACATGAATCTTAGCATAATTGAATAGTTGTTTAAAGGGGTCAAAGAATGCAAAATCAAGTTTACATTGCCATAGATGAATAACGATAGTTGAGTGGGTGAAATGGACCATCAACACCTCAACTTTCTCTGCAAATCTCACCATTTCAAACTTCCACCATAAAACAGGTGAATCCCAAATAAAGCCTGAATTGGCCGTCAATTTGGGATGTTGCCTTATTTGGTTCACGGCGCAATTGCTTATGTTCATTTGAAATTGACATGCAGACCAGCCCACTGGTTCTGGCCCAAGAACATGAATAGAGGTAGATTTAAGACATCAGTTTGGCTGTTTGTACTACAGTTGGGTTTTACTCTGCAAGAGAGAATTACAAAGCAGACAAGTTTCTTTCATTTGAGATGTAGTGCTCCAGGCTGCAAGGAGGAAGGGGAAATTTTCACTGTCTTCCCAAGGATCCAAAGACCTCGACAGACATGGATTATTTTTATTTTTCATCTGAAGATCTCTGCAAGTTTGATGCTCAGCTGTTAATTTTCTCTAAGCATTTTGCAGGGCAGCTTTTTCAAAATCTTGGACAGTTAAAGCAGGATTTGCTAAACTTCTTTTACTGAAACCAGGGGCTGTTCCGACCGTAAGGCCATCAAAACCACAAGTTGTAAGTATGATTTTGTCGCTAAGCTGTTGATAGCAATGCTAGCATATCTATGGTGATGGGGTGGTACTGCTGGGCCACTGACTGGACCGGGCCAGGCATTTGAACCAAGCCATCAGCTCTGGGACTGGTCCGAACCCGACCAGGTTACAGGCTACGGTCACCAGGTCAGGTTCGGTCGCTTCATCCCCCGCTGGCTTCCTGCCCCCGTCCGCCACGGTTCGCCGGAGCTCACGGCTCGGTTCTGCTGCACTGCAGTCGACCAAAATCCTGAAAGATTTTGAAATTCACCCGGACATTTTTTTAGGTATAAAAAGTAGTACATGTCCAAGAAAAAGAGGACGTCTGGTCACCCTACCATATCAACAATTTGATGTTTCAGTCAGTGAGTGCTTGTTGCTATGATGCATCTTTGCTCAGCAGCTTCACTGTAAACCAACCAATCAGCGCACAGCTCCTCTAAATATTTATCAACATACCATAAAAGGGAGAAAAACCGCAATAGTTTAATTCTGGGAAGCTTTTACCAGGCTGGCATTAGGGCTCATAGGAGCAACAAGTATGCCGTTTCCGGCCCAGCCAATGTTACACACCCTGTTCAAGACGAGGACAGAACTCAAATACCGTATAGAATCATTCTACAGCCCTTTAAGGTAAGCGGAAGCCTCTTCCACTTATTGCACAAAGCTTTTCTTACACCACTGTTTGGCGTCATGGGTTTTGCAACAGAGGATTGCGGAAAATGATGAAGATCCTCTTTAGTTTGGTTTACTTGAACACAATCATTTGAGCTTTTTGTAGAGTGGATTTCAGGTTGCTGTTCAAGATTTGTATTTGGAATCAGATAAGTCCTAACAGATTTTTTATAATTTGGTCTGTGAAGCTGCGTTAGAGCGTAAAGGACTTTGATCTTTGCCTCTGATGTTACATCCCTGTTGATGGAGCAAATTTGATTTTCTGCATAGATAAAATTGTTATTCAGGTTTTTGCTGTAATATGCATCTCCTTGCTTTGATGCCTCTAAGATAAAAACCAAATTGTATATTAAAGCAACCTGCTTGGTAAGTGGAGGCCACCCATCTGTTCTCTGATGACTTCAAAGGTTTGTTAGATAAAGTTGTCAAAACAAAAAAGTAAAATTATGACCAAGTAATGCAGCAGCGTAATGATTAGGACATCATGGCCCAGATGAAAATGACCAGGTTTTAATGGAAAAGCAACATCGCATAACAAACCACAAACCACGGGGAAGAATGATTGTGGCAGCATCCATGCTGATCCAGATTATTTTAATAGTTGCAGGGGGCAGGAGCTGCTCGTCAATAGGGCTATTAAGCTAAATTACTAATTCTCGACGAAAACCAAGTTGAAGGTTGCAAAATCGGAGACTGCAGCTGAGGCTCACTTTCCAGAAAGACAAATGAAACTAAACGGGGCTGGAGCTACGCAGGATAGATTACATTCTTAGAATATTAAGCCCCAATCAAAGTCAGATTGAAGTATAATTGACAATCAGGTTCACCCCGGAATGAACAGTACCTACCGGCACGCTCCCAGTACAGTTGTGATTTACAGTTGGGTGTTAGCATGGGGAAGAGTTGTCCCTTCATCCTCCAATTCATTTGTTCCAATCAGCGGACCTCCACCAGGAGCAGCAGATTGTAGATAAAGTTCCTCATGATCGGTGCAGCAGGCTGTCAGATGCACATGATTAATAGACAGTATGTTGACGGTGTGCCAATGCCTGAACACACATTGGGTGTTGCACTTCTCCTCTATTGAAAGAGGAACTGTGACTTGTAACTTGCATGCAAATCTCAATCATAGTTCCACCACTTGAAAATAGAAATAAATTTAGAAACATGAAAGCTTACATCAGACATATTGTGAGATATGATACCAAGGATTTAACTTATAGTTTAGTTTCCTCAAAAGTCAAGAACAGATTTTACTTCCATCCAAAGCAAAGGTGTAAAGGTGCAGGACGGCAGCCTTTATGCTATAAAACTGAGCCTGTAAAGTCGTGATCCTCTACTGAGAGAGCAGATAACCATGCTTTATGCTTTAAGCCACCGAAATAACTTCTACAGAAAGCTGTAACCATTTCTCCCCTAGTTTTGGTTTGAAGGAGATGATTGTTAACAGTTGTGAATGTTAGATGACTGCAGTAGGTCAGCAAACAAGCTTGATCCTGTGTGTGCACAAGTCTGCTTTCACACCTGATCCCACAATAGCATTGTATTGTTTCTTCCATTTGCCCACATGGAGGAGTTGCATGTAAACATGCATATGCACCGCCTGCTTAAAACAAACAAGATGGTGAGGATAAAAAGAAGAATTTTAAACCTTTTTTCTTACTGTTAAAATCTGTGTGTTCGTCTTCATCAGCTTACAAAAAAAGCTACCCAAAGGCTATGTTAGTTTCCCTTTAAAAGCGCTCTTAAATGTTCCCTTACGGTGCGTTACATCAATGTTTTGGTGAGACAGGACTTAATCTTGATTAAGAAATAGTGGATGTAGATAAGGGTGATAGCAGGAAGGCCTTCCTGCTCAACAGAAACACCAACATGTGCAAAAAGCTGGCCATTAGTAAAACAGGTGGGTTTCTTATATTAATTATTACTACTTTTACATTGATTCTTGGAATAACATCAGTCAAATTTGCATCAGAAATACACTTTTTTGCTGATTAAAAAATCATTTCAATTTTCCAGGCTACTGATAATCAATAGTTAAAGTATGTCATTGCAATCGGCAATGATCAGGAATAACTTCTGCAAAACCCAAACCCTTCCAAAATCTTATAAACAATTCAGGTTGACTGATGCATCGCCCAGTAGGGGTGGGGAAGAAAATCTTATTTTTATGGCAGACGCGATATTTGTCTGCCTCATACAACACTGATCTTTCAGTTCCTAGTATACATAAAAAAAAGGGAATTTACCTAAAACAATGAGGGGAAAATGGGCTACCTTTACACCGCCACTCGGTCACCATCTGTAGTTGAGGCAGTAACAGTAAAAGATAGGGATGCACGATATTGGGATTTTGGCTGATATCCGATATGCCGATATTTTAAAACTCATGTAGCCGATAACTGATATCGATACCGATGTTAAAGCTGGACAAAAATAAGTAGTCATTGAAAATAGCAGTTTTGTTATCCATTTCTGACACTTTGAAAAATAATATACTCAAAAATATTTTCATATGCTGATATCAAATTGATTTTTAAAAACGCGGTATCGATCTATTTTACTTTTTAAAATCTCGTGAAATTTCATTGTTCTGTTACAAACTCTCGTGATATTTTGAAAATTGCTGTGAGATTTTGTTAGTAAAATAGATCGATACCGCATCAATATATCAACATATAAAAATATGGCAAAATTTCATGAATTTTCGGGGGATTTCGTAGCAATATTTCATTAGTAAAAGAGATTGATATGGTGTTTTTAAATGGCAATTTATCAGCATATGAAGATATTGTGATATTTTAATGTATCAATATTTTTTCCCTCGTCTTTAGAAGTTTTTAAGTCTGTAAAAAAGAAGTTTTTGAGGAAGAAGAAGTAGTATTTTTTATTTTTTTTTTAGACTTTAGAAACTCAGAAGCTGATCAAATATCGGGTTAAATATCGGTGGGGTGGCCGATGTCCGATATTCAGTTTTAAGGCCGATACCGATAGGGGGCCGATTATATCGTGCATCCCTAGTAAAAGATGTACGTAGACTGACTCAAACCCAAAGCAACATGGATACGAAAATAACTAAATGATCAATATCTTCTGATAAACATATACAGCACTTGCTTTTTTTATCTTTACATTTAATTTGGTAGCTGGGAAAAATATTGCCATATATATTGATATTGCAATATTGGGATAATGTTGTATTGTGACCCAAGTATCATGACACGTATCGTATCTCAACACCAGAGCATGTGAACGGAGCGGAGCGCAATTCCTGCTCCCATGTTCATGAGGATGTTCGCTCATTCGCTCTGCCGCTTAAAGTTGCTCCAGGACGCTCCGCTCAAAATCCACTCCACGTTCACTTTAATTTTCCTGCCACTCTGGCGAAATCGCTCCATGCTCGCTCAAATTTTCCGGAGAAGGCATTTTCTGACATATTTCCTTTATGTAATCATGCCAGGGCCCTGGGACACACAGCGTTTGAGTTAATAATGTGACTGATACATGTGTATTCTCTTATTTAACTGGCTGTTAAATTATCGCACTGTTTCCTAGCTGTGAACGTAACACTTCGCTCCATTCATGTTGCCCCGCATTTACTATTTAATTATTAATTCATTTTACTAGACTACATTAAAAAAGGTCACTTCGCATCCCATTGCAAATGAGATAATGGCGTATAATGCTTGTATGTGTTTTTCAAAAACCGGCTCTTACCGCAGCAATCACTTTATGTAAACCCACTCTGTATTGTTAAGTATAGTTAGTGTATGTTTTTATGATACTTTATCCCACTTTTTATCATACTATGCAATCCTCATCTCAGCGATTCCATGGTAAAATTGAAACATAGACTATAACAGATTATGGGCAAAAACTACAGCATAGGCACTACATTCATGTTTTAAGTCAAACATGAATTTAAATAAGGTCGAAGCAAACTGGAGCAGAGCGAAATCCTCGCTCTAGCCTTTGAATTGAAAACCGCTCTGCGTTTTATAATATTTCTTCCACTGCGCTCACATGCTCTGCACAACACCCATGCATATTCTCACCCCTATTGACCAGCTGTTCATTTTGGCCAATGTTATAATTCTTTTATCTGCATTGGCCCCTTTTTATCAGTGCATTTAGCAGCCATGCCTTTGTTCATGACAGACGCACACATTGCCTCTCCCTCCATTTGCTATCCGTCGGTAAGGTTTAGGTTTTAATTTCCGGACTATTAGCCGCACCTGAATATAAGCCGCAGAAGCTAAATTGCATGATTTGTACATATACAAGCCACACCGGACTATAAGCCACAGGTTTTTATGTTTAATTACCATATGGTTCGTGCACAGAGAGGATTGTCGGGAAAGAGGCAACTGTTTGGGGAAGCTCCTATTTATTATCTCTACTGGTACGTTTGTTTTCCATAATCTTGCGCTCGCAATGTCCGTCTTTCTCGCTGTCGTTCTGTCTCGTACCACTCGCGGTAGAACGTAGGACCTCCGCATTCCCGCGCGCGTGGCTACCATACTTGTGTGTTGAAAGAAAATGTGACATCAACATGGTGGATGGTAAAATCCATAGATTTAGGTATTACCCTAGTTGCCATTAGCTGTAAAAGTCCATAGATAATCTGCATGGGTATATAAGCCGCAAGGTCGAAAAATGGGGAAAAAGTCACGGCTTATAGTCCGAAAATTACGGTAGTTCATGTTTTTTATGAAATAAAATACATTACAAATATCGGCAGCACATAGACAGGATTGGTTTGACTGATGGAAATGTAATCAGTATCTGCATTCGCCTTGAAAAATGTGTATTTGTGGATCTCAAGTAGAGAATTATGTTTTGGGGGAAAAGTATTCCGGTGGCATCATAATGCTGTTGGGAAAGAAAATAGATTTAGATATTTGTCTTGTCATGTTAATAGATATTCTTGATTTACTCTTAATCAGTTTGAGCATTTGACAAAAAAGATACGGCGATTTACCCCCAAAGACTTGCACTGTCTTCAGTGAAGGTTGGTTCTTTATAGTTTTGACTCTGTGGAGCAGAACACAAATAATTGGCACACTTTTTAGTTACCCGTCCAGAACTATATATAATTATTAGCTCACTTCACCATTATGTGCTGGATGTGTTCCTCTGTTACACAAAACCCAAACTAAATTATCAAAATTTGTGGTTGAAATGTGGAAAAGTTAACTGGCTCTGCCGGCTTTTGCCAGTTACTGTACAAGCCACTTCAGCTGGATTAAATTGCTGCACTAAAAATTCTGCTCTCAAACACAGAACTTGGGATGTTTGACAGAGCTATCATGTCCATGTCCTGCAGTGGGAGCTCCTTAAGGGCTTCTCTTCCTGTTGATTATTGAAAATGAAAAGGCGAAAGCAACGGCTTCTGGTGTGAACTGCAAAGTAAACAGCTGCATTATGCCAAGTCTTTTTCAGTTTACTTCGTTTCAGGCTATTTATTTATTATTGAGTATATGGTGAGCTATAGAGTTTAGTCTTAAAAAACAAATAGCAAATACAGAAGAAAAGGCACTTAAACATAATGGGTCAATGGTGACCCATTGGGTGGGGAATCGATGCTCATTAATACTCGAAAGGAGTATCAGGATTGTGGACTGCAGCTGTTTCAGGAACCACCACATGCAGACACGGTGTTCTACTTTGACATTAATTCTGCTAAATAATGGGAGGCAATTCAATTCAGCTTATTTATATCATCATCATCAGTCCAATCAAATCAAACCTGTTGAGTAAAATTGTTTATGTTTAAGAAAATCATTGACTATTAGAAAATATTTTCCTTTCCTTGGCTTCAGAGATGTCCCACCGTTGTCGTTTCCAAGCCTGGGGGCTCTTTTTATTTGTATCAGTCCAGTGTAACAGTATTTTTTCCAAATAAAGTAGTTCCCCATGGCTGTTACTTTGATTCAGACTTGTCTATTCTTTAGTTGAAAAGTCAAAAAAAAAAAAAATGTAAAGCTTTTTCTGGGGAAAGCAAACCAATTCACTTAGCCTTTGCTGCCAGCCTGCCACCCCTCTATAAGGAACTCTCTGCCTTACAACATCAGCACTCCAACACTCATACTCATTCCCTGCCTGCAAATCAGCACTTAAACCCTAACCTATAAATCTGTCCTATTTAGCTAATCCCATTTTTATGTTTTTATACTCTCTGTGCTTCTTCTTCTTCTTATAAAGCATATTTAAGTCTCTTTCATAGCACAGCATAAGTTTAATTTATTAGAATGAATATCAAACTGACTGAGATAAAATACAATAAATCATCATTATTATTGGTTTTAGTGAAGAGACAGGTGAGTCAAATGGAAAAAGCTCTCGATTTACTGGTCAGTCTTCTTTCCTTCCCTCAGCTATGGTCTTTTAATCTGAATCATGACTAAAAGAATAAGGTCTCAGATACAAGCGGCTGAAAGTGGCTTTCTCCGCGGGGTGGCTGGGCACTCCCATAAAGATGGAGAGGAGCTTCTTCATCTGGAAGGTGCTCGGAATAAAGAAGTTTTCCTCAACTTTGATAGGAGTCAGCTGAGGTTGACATCTTTTTAGGTACCCCCTGGATGCCTCTTGTGGGAGGTTTTCCAGGCACGTCCCATGGAGACGAGTCCCAAGGGATGGCCCCGGGCATACTGGGAGTACTTTGTCTCTCAGTTGACCTTGGAATGCCTCAGTCTTCCCCCAGCAGAGGTGCAGGTGTCTGAGAGGAGGGAAGTCTGTGAGTGTTTGCTGATACTGTTGACGCTACGTCTATAGGGTAAGGGAAAGATGACAAGTATGAGTAAAAGTGTTACTGAAAAGGAATAACTGGAGGTATAAACAAGGATTGGATCTCCTTCCAGACTAGACACTTCACTATTGGATTTGCAACATTGTGCTGGTAAAGATTCTCAGTTATCCAGGTCATAGTCAAATTTGAAGACATTTCGCATTCCATCCGGGAAGCTTTTTTAATTCAAAATGACAGAAATAGCGTTGAGTTCGAGGCTTTATAGAGTGGACCAAAACAAAGCCTTGTTTTGGCTTAGAAACATGCAGAATGATTTGCAACATTAAACAGAAAACTAGTCATAATTATTGAATTAGCTAAAGCTTAAGTTCTTATTTTATAAAGCTAAAAGCACTGTAATGCATTTTCATTGCAAATTACAAATTAGGCTTTTGATAATTCTCTTAAACACGTGGATTCAATGCTCCGCCCTTGCTGATTCTATTACCACCCCCAAAGAAAGCACATCGTCATAGATGGATTTCTTAAGCTCAGACTGTGACACCCAACAATAGGAAGCGGGGGGTGGAGGGTTTGGAAGAGTGTTTTCTAGCTTCATAAATCAACGCAGTGTTGTTTATTTATTAATACAGCCCTGAAGCCTGCACCTGGGTCCTCCGGATCTAGACATGCATCACAGAGAATGGAAAGATGGCAAAGGAAGGAAGAGGAGCTTAGATACAAATCCCAGGGGCAGTGACGACAAGCGCGTCATTAAAAAGTAGGAGGAGAGCAGAATGATAAATGAAGATGGAGACAGGGGTGAGGGATTGATAGGTTGATGTTTTAGAAGAGAAACGCTCTTGGGATCTGACATTGCTTAGAGATGTAAAGTCGGGAAGAGAGCAATCGGAGTGTAAGATAAGAAGATTGAAATGAGAGTGGGCAGTCAGCTGAAGGAAGCTATGGATGTCACAGACTCAATTCACTCAGCAAGCTGGGACCATGTAACCCTGTTAGTATATTCATGGCACTATGCCTGTCCATTCACACCAAAGGAGAAAATTTACATTTGACAGCTCAGTCAAATGTTTTCCTCTGAAGTTACTCCTTAGTTTACATTAAAAAAGGCTTGTAGTATTAAAGAAAATCCATCTTCATTGCCATGAACATGAGATAAGATATATTGAGCTTCTGTAGCTTCAGAAAGCTTTTTACATTTTCTAGGGAAGGCACTGGATTTTCTACCAGGATCATTGCTGCTCTGTTTTCCTCATCAAATTTTCCTTAACTACTGCTGTATACAGAATGCGATGAAACCTAACCTGAGGCGCCCTGTCTTAAGCCGGGCATACACTGTACATTTTTTCCCCCCTGTCAACACTAGTGACATTATCATGATGAAAAAGAGGGACTGGATTGAGACGTTAACCATCTTCACCTCATCCAACAAAAATATTATACCGACACATTTTCTCCACTTAAATCAACATCAGTCTTTGTGGTCTAATATCAGTCACTGACCCATTTACTCACACATTCACACACTGATTGTGGCAAGCTGGACTGCAGCCACCGCTGGCCTGGGGCACACTGACAGAAGCTGTATCAGTAAGTAATGCAGGTAAAGTTTCTTGACCAAGTTTACAGATTTTAATTAAACTCTTTGGGTGACATGTCCCCAGTTTCTTTTAGATAGCAGTTCTTTTTTTTAATCCTGGGAGAGCCACTGACTTTGAAATGCTTTTTATAAAAATACAAAAGTTAATGCTTTGAAAGAATAAACCACAAGTGAGGACCTCTCCTCAAAACAAGGTATTTTCTTTAACATAGAAAGTAAACACAAACTTTTTTTTAATGGCTGATCAGGACTGTTATCCAAGTCGTAAAAATCATACACTTTAGTAACAGTGTGAATCGGCGCCCAGCGCAGCAAAGCATTATTAACCTAAAATTGCATTAAAGTTGTGATTTGGCAAAAGAAAGTAAACTTGCTGTAACAGAACTCATATCTAGGCACCCAATTATGCTGTCAAAGACTAATAATTTACTCTAGTTGCTTCAGGTTGAGAAAAAAAATAATTTTCCTCTGTTGAATTCTTTCAGAGTGTACAGCGGCAGTAACTTCCTCTAAACATCTTAAATAATGGACCTGCAAAGGATTAAGCTGAACAAATAGATATCAATTTTGAATTTCTTTCATATTTTGTGAGCAAAGATGGTCTAAAGTATCCATTACTAGGGTTAACCATGTTTTTGTTGGACTTCAAATTCTTCATGCTTGGAGTGTTGCTAACGGAGGACTGTTGATGGATGGGTTCTGTTCCTTCCTGAAGGATCAGATGGAATCTGTTTCCTCCTCTTTACCTTCCAGGATACAAAGTGATATTTTCCTGTTTTGAAGGAACATTTCTACGATTTATTCTGAGCTAATGACTGTGCTTTGCCAAAAGTATTCAGGCCAAAAAGAAAAGCTCACAATAATTAACAAATAGTTTATATACACACTATAACCTCGATAACTATAGTGGTGATAAAATCGTGCAGTGGAGATTTTTTTTTTCTTCAAGTGCGGACAGGAGAGTAGGTCAGAGTTGATATGAAGAAGGATGGTAGTAAATATTGGGTAAACAGGGATGAAATCTACAAAAGGATGAAATCTACAAAGGAAATATTTGGATTAATGTCTAGTCACCCCATTTAAAGTCTAGAGCCAAACCCAGTTTAGAGTGTATGGGAAATAAACTTGAAAACGGCTTCAGAGATGCTTTTTTTGAGCTTTATCTAATTTAGTAAACAAAGTTTTTGGTCAGGATATTCAAAACTGGTTTGGGCATACTCATTGTAGGGGAGTGGTGGCCTAGTTGTTAGGGCATTGCGCTTGGAATCCAGAGGTTCTGAGTTGGAGCCCCACTCCCTTGGACTGAAACTCTGGGTCCCTGAGCAAATGCAGAGAGTTAATTTCATTGCTCTGTACTTGTGACGGTGTAATTATAATAATAAAAAAAATAATTCTACAAAATAAGGACTCTTTCGTGTCTATTTTATTTCTCAAAAATTGCCAGAACTTTGTTTTCCTCTGGTTTTATAATAAGGTGCTACTTTGTGTTTGTCAATCAATCAGTGATAAGTCAATTAGTTCTTAATAAAATACACCTAAGTTCTAAGTTTATGTATTTTTACAAGAATTAAAAAAAAAAATTAAAGATTTGAACAATTGGTAAAGGACTTGATTGATTGACTTTATTGATCTCACAGTAGAGAAATTTACTGACTGACACTTACTAATGGTAATGAGGTAATTTGCAATGTGTGTGACCAATTATGTTTCTGCATCTTTTCTCTCTGTGTCTCCAGATTGGACTCATGTCAGTTACAGTTTTTCCAGTACGGCTGCTGCTCGTCTCTTTCTTCATGTTGGTGGCCTGGCCCTTTGCCTTCACCGCCTCTCTGGGACGTTCTGAGCTGGTCCCTGATCCACAGTCATGGTGGAGGAGGTGTGTTGGGGGCGAGGTGTTCCATAGGAAACATTTTATAGGCTTGCAAACCAAAATGATTCTTTAAATATGCGTTTTATCAGATTTATAGATCTTTGTCTTCGGGTCATCATGCGAGCCATGTGGTTCTGTGGTGGTTTCCACTGGATCAAGGTGAAAGGGGAGCGGGCTCCGCCCTCTGATGTTCCCATCCTCACCGTTGCCCCACACTCCTCTTATTTTGATGCAATCCCAGTCACCATGACCATGTGCTCTATTGTAACCAAGCTGGAGAGCAGGAGCATACCAGTCTGGGGCAGTAAGTCATTGATCTTTCCAGGAAAGTAAAGAGGCGATTACAGTGTTTTGATTGAAATATTGTTGATTCAGAAATGATAATTTTAAAGAGAGAAAATAGCCTCTAAACTTTAGATCTGCTAGGTTAGGTAGGTCACCAATAAATAAAAATGGTCCAACTCAAGATGCTTGCAGATATCTTTGACAATAGAGCAGAGTACTTTGCTTAAACAAGTGCAACATCTATTAAAGGTGGTATTTAAGAGATGTAGAGTTGTCTAAATTTTGAGGCACATTTGACTCTCAATATTTTCACATTGGTGTGGTATAGGGCCATTCACCTAAAGCTAAAAGAAAGCACTTAAACAAAGCTTTGATTTAGATGTGCTGCTTTAAGAAGACAATTTAGTTAAGTCAAAAATGACAAAGGTTTAAATAGTTTTTATTTAGTTTTGACTTCTGATTTTTAATTCTATTTTAGTTGGAATTTCTTTTTAGTATTTGTTAGCTTGCTTATTTTAGTTTTCATTTTTTGTTTGGAAATGCTTAGTTTCAGTTAAGTTTTTATTAGTTGTAGCTATAATTTTAGACATAGATGTAATGTATGAAAACCTCTTATACGATACAGCGAAAAAAAAAAAGCTAAAACAGGGAAGAGAAACTAGACCTCATATTAATGCAGGATTTGATGGATGGATGGATGGATGGATGGATGGATGGATGGATTGGACGGATGGATGGATGGATGGATGGATGGACTTGGACTACCATTATTTATTACAGTTTCAGTTGTTTTTTGAATTTTTGTAAGATTTAGTTTTATTTCAGTTAAGTCATATATTTAATAATTATAGTGGTAATCCTTTTGTTAGTTTTAGTTAACAACCTTGTTTATAAGAAACAGAGAGAGTGAATAAGTTGGATGGAAACATAAGTTATTTTTAAGTTATTGTGGTTTAATTGTCAGTTTGGAAATCATTCTGCAAGTGAAAATCTAACCCCAGAGAAAAACACACTTTGACTTAAATATTAAATCAAATACTCTCTTGTTCAGTAATTTATTTATTTTTCTTCTTACTGTATGTTGTTTTCTAAAATCCTCCTCTTCATCATCCCCGTCTCCCTCAGCTCTGATCAGCTACATCAGGCCCGTGTTTGTGTTCCGGTCAGATCAGCACTCCCGAAGAAAAACTGTGGAGGAAATCAAACGAAGAGCTCAGTCTGGAGGGAAGTGGCCCCAGGTGTTGTATTCACTTTCTGCCATTTCCAACCTTATCAGATTCAAATCCAGTCAAAGAAACTAAATGTTTTTATTTGTTCCTCTTGTGTTTATATGGATATTACATTTATTGAAATTCCTTTTTCTAGATCATGATATTCCCTGAGGGGACGTGCACCAACAGGTCAGGTCTCATCTTATTCAAACCTGGTATGTGTTCTGTCCCTTACCTGCTATAACACGATTAGGAAACTAAATTACAGATTTTTTTTTTTTTTTTGAAATGTTAAAGCAAATGAAAACAATATTCACATACACTGAGTTAAAAAAGACATTTTTTTTCTTATTACACCCTTAAAAATAAAGGTTTTAGATAGAACCATAGGTGGTTCTTCATAGTGATGCCATAGGGGAACCTTTTTCTACGAAGAACCATTTATCATAGGGTTCTTTGAAGAACCATAATAGGTACACACTAAAGTTCTTCACAGAAGTAAGTTTAGATTACCAATATGATTGTAATTTGCTAATCAGTCAGTATTATAAGAGAAAATGTTTGAGATTTTTATATTCACACTTTTCATTGGTGGAAGTTTGCGACAATTCCTTATTAAATTTCCTTAACTTTTATCTGTGTGACAGGGGTGAAAGATCGGTTTGTACGCTTCCTTGGTTTTTACTCCATTTTTCAGCTGAAAGGCACAACTGAAAACAATTAAATTCAGTTTATTTATATAGTGCAAATTCACAACACAAGTCATCTCAAGACACTTTACAATTCAACCAGATCATACAGTCAAATTGATTCAAAGTTTTCTATCTAATGAAACCAGTTGATTGCATTGACTCATTGACTCAAATGCAATCCCTCACACTAAGCATGCTTGTAGTGACAGTGGAGAGGAAAAACTCCCTTTTAACAGGAAGAAACCTCCAGCAGAAAACACTTTTATTCAGCAATACAACAAGATAAGTTTTATTGGGGGAACCTTTCTTAAGCCCCTGTCACACCTTGACGATTTAGACAGTGTATCCCTGACTTCCCACAATCTCCTAAAACAATGGCATACGCTGAACTTTCTTTTTTTTTTAACAGTGTCCTGTCTGGCCATGTGGCACTAAGAATAATAGTCTTAATCCCATTTAATCTGACATGTACTCTGTGTTACCTGAAGATAAGAATATGGGCTTTTTGTATGGAAGTGAATCTCTAAGTACCTGGAACCAAGCACCTGTAGTTGAAAGTGCACTTGTGCATGTAAAGTTTATCCAAGGAAAAAATGCTCAATAGTGGTTGTGGAGAGCCCAAGAGGCACCCCCCAAGAGCACTGAGTCCAGTGCTGCAAGACCCAAAGCCCCAGACGCCCAAAGGGACCCCAAGAACGAAGGCACCAAGGAGGGGCCAGCCCAGGAAATCCAACCCCCACCAAGGGAGGAGGAGAGACAGCCCCGAGGATGTCCCCCAGCCACCGCAATGCTGGAGGCCGCGGGGACGAGTCCGCGGGCTCCACTGGCAGATAATGACCCCGAAGTGAATCAGGAATCCGAGGCCCCAGGGGTGCCGCACCCCCCCTGGCGGAAGCCTCAGCCGGGCCCCGCGGAGAAGCTACCATTCCACCGCAGACCCCGAGCTCTACCGGTGAACTAGCGACCCCAGGCGCCAGCCAGCGGAGGTAGAGCAGGACGGGGGAAAGGGGTCCACATTTGGCAGAGACTTGAGATGTGCTTGGGAGAGGGAGCAGTTCAGACCCCAACTAGGGAAAGAAAAGAAAAAAAAAAAACTCCGTCTCAATCATGCCTTCCCACTCTAGTGCCCCTACTTAGACCACACAGACTCTGAGATGAGCCAAAAAAAATTAATAATAAAAATGAAATAAAATATAGAAATAATACCAGGACCAAAGACCAAGTGAACATAAAATCCATACATAGAGTATTCCTAACAAGTCCAGAGCATATGTGCAATGACAGCCTAACTTATGCATAACACACAGCAGTGTAATGCCTAATAATGTCACAAGCCAGTGTCCTGAGGGGGGGCAGCAATGCGCCCGGAGGTGCCCGGCCTGCATAAAACGATTTCTTTGATCACGTCATTAACCTAGCTGCAGTAAAAAATAAATAAATAAATAAAAAAAAGGAAAAATGAAAGAAAGAGGGTTTGCAGTCTTAGCAGATTCAGCGTCATGTCTGCTAGAAAGTTTTTAGCCGTGGGCGTGAACGTAGGGAGGATCCATCACACTCACCTTCTCACTCACCCTATGATAGGAATTCAGTTTGGAGGAGAACTGATGGTTTCCTCCTGTGAGCCCCGTTTTATACCAAAACGCTGCCAATATGCCATTAAACAGTAGCTGTAAGTTAAAAACACATCCAGTGGTCGTCTGGAAAATGTCAAATACGTTGATATGCGTTAGAGATAAGTTCTTGATAAGTTACGCAAAAGTCATGCACAAGTTACTCATAGATTTTGGATAAGCTAGACACGATGACTTATGAGTAACTTACATTTAACGTTTATCAACGATCAGATAACTTACCTGTAATTTATGCCCACGTATGAGGCATACGTCAGAAATTTTGAGTATGCTCATAACCATGCTCATAACTTTTACAAAATGTACCCATAACTTATCCAACATATGGCAGCGTTTTTTGCTAGATTTTTCTGGTCTAAATCATCAAGGTGTGAGAGGGGTTTTAACTATTTACAAAGTTGAGTAAATTGCAAAGATAAGTATGAGATCTGTTCTCTTGTTAGAAATGTATATTTCCGTCCAGAGTAATAGGTGATGCGTTTACTGTGACGACTACTGTAAAACAGGCATGGGTGTATCTGCATGTTAACACAGCCTCTTTGTGGATATTTAATTCAGTGTTTGGACTTTTACTTTGTTTTTCTTAACTGGCTCTGACTCCCAGCTTTAATGTCTGCTTATACACAAGTTTAACCCCTTCTATTTTATTTTAGACATGTTTTTCTGCTAACATCCGTGTGGGTGGGGAGGTTACGTGGTCAGCTATTGTCTGATGCCAGCTCATTCTAATCCCCCTTTTTCCAGTCTGTTAATGCAGTCGTTCCCAGTAAGCCCTGTGGGTCGGTGCTGCTCTGGTTGTGTTTGTCTGTCTGTTAAAGCCAACCTGATCTTTCTGCTGTGTGCTGCCAGTCCTCTCTGGACACGTCTCCTCCAGTTATGTCTCTCAGTGCAGTGCTTCAGCTTTGCCAGGATCTGAGAGTCTGTATTTATAAAGGCAGTTTTGCCTCCTTTGAGCTAACAATTCATTGTTGTCCTTCCTGATTTAAACCAGTTTTTGGTGTCTTCCATTTGTCCTCCATCCCTGCCCTTCCTCCTCCTCTCCTTTCCTGTCATTAGTCGGATTACAATGACATAGAGCTTTGTCACACTTTATGCACCGTCATTCAGCTCTGGATAAATCAATGATTTCTACCCCCATTCCTTCCCACTTAACTTTGATGTCTCTTATATACCCAAGATGAACTGGTTAAGTTCATCTAAGTACTTTTACTCATAATATACACTACCATTCAAAAGTTTGGGGTCACATTGAAATGTCCTTATTTTTGAAGGAAAAGCACTGTACTTTTCAATTAAGAGAACTTTAAACTGGTCTAAACTTTAAAGAAATACACTCTATACATTGCTTATGTGGTAAATGACTATTCTAGCTGCAAATGTCTGGTTTTTGGTGCAATATCTACATAGGTGTATAGAGCCCATTCCAGCAACTATCACTCCAGTGTTCTAATGGTACAATGTGTTTGCTCATTGGCTCAGAAGGCTAATTGATGATTAGAAAACCCTTAGCGCAATCATGTTCACACATTTGAAAACAGTTTAGCTCGTTACAGAAGCTACAAGACTGACCCTTTCTTTGAGCAGATTGAGGTTTCTGGAGCATCACATTTGTGGGGGTCAATTAAGCGCTCAAAATGGCCAGAAAAAGAGACTTTCAATTCTGAAATTCGACAGTCTATTCTTGTTCTTAGAAATGAAGGCAAATTGAAGATTTCCTACAGCGATTGTGTACTACTCCCTTCAGAGGACAGCACAAACGAGGCTCTAACCAGAGTAGAAAAGAAGTGGGAGGCGGCGTTGCACAACTGAGCAAGAAGATAAGTACAGTAGAGTCTCTCGTTTGAGAAAAAGACGCCTCACAGGTCCCCCAACCTGGCATCTTCATTAAACAGTACCCGCCAAAACAGCAGTGTCAACATCTACAGTTAAGAGCGAGGCTGCGGGATTCAGGCCTTCAGGGCAGAGTGGCAAAAGAAAAAAGCTATATCTGAGGCCAGCCAATAAAGGGAAAAAAGATTAAGATGGGCAAAAAAGAACACAGACATTGGACAGAGGAAGGCTAAGAAAAAAGTGTTGTGGATGGATGAATCCAAGTTTGAGGTGTTTGGATCACAAAGAAGAGCATTTGTGAGACGCAGGACAAAATGAAAAGATGCTGGAAGAATGCCTGGCGCCATCTGTTAAGCATGGTGGAAGGTAATGTGGATGTAATGGGGGGGATGCTTTGGTGCTGGTAAGGTGGGAGATTTGTACAGCATAAAAAGGGATTCTGAATAAGGAAGGCTATCACTCCAATTTGCAACACCATGCCATACCCAGTGGACAGCGCTTGATTGGAGCAATTTTCTTCCTACAACAGGACAACAACCCTAAACACACCTCCAAATTGTGCAAGAACTATTTAGAGCAGAAGCGGGCAGCTGATATTCTATCGGGTAATGGAGTGGCCAGCGCAGTCAGCAGGATCTGAACCCCATTGAGCTTTTGTGGGAGCAGCTTGACCGCTTATCCGTATGATACGCAAGAAGTGCACATCCAACCAATCCAACTGGTAGGAGAGCTGCTCTTCGAAGCGTGGGGTGCAATTTCTCCAGATTACCTCAACAAATTAACAGCTAGAATGACAAAGGTCCGCAATGCTGTAGTTACTGCAAATGGAGGATTCTTTGTGACGAAGCAAAGTTTGATGTAAAAAAAAAATCTTATTTCAAATACACAAATCATTATTTCTAACCTTGTCAATGTTTCTTCACTCTATTTTCTATTTATTTCAATACCAATGTGGTGAATAAGTGTGACTTTTCAGGAAACACTAAATTGTTTTGGGTGACCTCAAACTTTTTGAACAGTAGTGTACACTCTTACACGGTTGCGGCTGGTGGAGTTTTCTCCATGGGGGTGCTATAAATTCAAAGTAGACATATACCAAAAACCAATCAAATGTATACTAAGTATACTAAATAAATAAATTCCAGGAGTCCCAAAGCCATTAATTCTGCCGATGCTGATTGGCCAAATGTTTATTAATTTTCCATAGCAACATTATACAATTGGTTATTTTCCTACACTTCAGGGGCGCTTTGAAAGAGCGTTCTGTTGGTGGAAATGCACCGTTGAATTAGAGTCACTTGGTAGAAATGTTGTTTTAATAATTCATATTACATGTAGCCACATACTATTAAGTAAAACTGACATTGATAATACTTTTATTATCTATATATATTATGACTTTTCCCCTCCATATCTAGGGAGGGCAGCCTCCGAGCACCCCCTATGGACCAGCCGCCACTGCTCTGATAACACCACTTTATATTTACCTTTTTCCTGCACATTGCACCATCAATATATTTCCTTATAAAGGTCCAATGATTTGGAATGGATGACCTCCTTCATTATGATCCATATCTTCCTATACAGTTTTCAAAAAGCAGCTAATAATACATTTTATCTCCTCACGAATTTCCCTTTGTATATATATTAATTCCTTCATGCATTATATTCTTTTGTCGTAATTCTTAATATAATTTTCTCATTTCCACTTTGGTTTTCTAACAGTGACTTTATACAGCTATTGAGTATAAATGGATGAACTTTAGAAAATAAAGAAAAAAAATCTTTTTTTCATATTATGTTCATATGAGCAAGCCTGAAGAACTTTTCAAGATAATTTAAAAACATGTGCAAACCAATCGGCTCCGTTCCCTCCTTGCACCATTGCAATGATCTGTCTGCAAAAGAGATCAAGTCAAATCAAATAGTACTATTGTAATAAATAAATGGGCATATATGCTTTAATTCCACTGTTAATTATCAAAAACATTGATTAATGATATGTATTGCTGCATGTTGAGTTATTTTTTTATTTATGTAATCTTAATTGCAAAGTAATTATTAATTCACATTGTATCATCATGTAATATCTTCAGTGTTGTTTCATGAAAGGATGTGAAACAAAATGTAAAGAAAACTCTACAGGTTCACCACAAACCTGTAGAGAAGCAGGTTTGTGAAATATCGGATCAGCTGTGAAAGACCTGCAATTAAGTTATACACTGAGCCTTTTTCACAGTTTATATTGACATTAAAGCCTTCAAAGGGGAACACTAAAGCCTGAAAAGCACTTTCCTGAAGCCATTAATACTGCATGTAGCTTTTTCTTCAGCTTGTCTGTCATCATCATGATACATTAGAGCTCCAATAGGGAAGCCGTCTTGCCACTATAACATGCAGTGTTATTGTCACTAAATGACACAGACAGAGGATTGGTTTTGTTCTCACCTCTAATTTCCTTCCTTATATTCTATGTTTAAAGGTGCTTATCCCAGGACTCCAGTGTGCAACCAGTGGTTCTCGATACCTAAACAACTGGTAAGCCCCTCATTGTGCAGAGGACTCTTCTTTCATCCCCTTGCGGTGGGTGCTTTCATACCTGTATCCCAGCCACGACCCACTGGACTCCACGCTTTGTGCATTGAGAGCACGGCGAACCGCCGCTGATGTATCGGTTGCTGCTGTTCTCATCGGGGTTAGTTTTCCCTCTCCGTGTCGATTGACTACGTGTTCCAGCGGATGATATTTCACCCGTTTGTCTCTCGTCATGCACACATCGTTGCACGCATCGCCTCTCAAGCGTGCACGGACGGGTCTCACCCTCCCACAATGCACACACAGAGCACTGTTCCACACGCCTCATAAATAATGCAGCTCTTATTACCTGGTTTTGCATGTGTTTCCCTAGAAAGCCTTTCTTTCAACTTCCCCCTTAGTCGTTCCACAGTTTACTGACAGCTGCCATCAGTTCAATGAGTCAAACCAAACCACTTCCCTGTGCGTTCATTTGCTTAGTGAATTTCACAAACCATTTCCTACATATGGTATAGTAATTGTACATTCAGCAGGAGCATTATTTGGACTCAGATTATGTTATTTTCGGTTTTTGCATCAGCAACATCAGCCATTTGTGTTTGTCGCAACTGGTTTTTCCGTCTCTGCAGGACACTTTTTTCATGGACATGGCGCGGCCCTGGAGCGTGAGTGTCTTTTTCTGTGCATGATGCGGCGTGTCATGCACACACACACTGTCATTAGTTACACAACCCTTGACTTGTTCACCACAACCTTTGGCTTATTATATTGGGATTTTTTTTTTTTGTAGTAGACTAACATTAATTTGAGGTGGTAAGATAATTCATGTTTGTTTTTT
>JAGKQL010002424.1:0-35310 GCA_018398635.1 Cyprinodon brontotheroides | reverse complement strand
AACAGAATTATTGAATAAAACCTGAGAAAATTTTTAATTTACCCCATTATTATTGGGTTTTGTATCAAATTTTAGCCACTGGGAAGTAGCCACAGGTAGCATTTCTAATAACGACATTAGAAATGCTAACTGGGTGGCATGGCAACTCAGACATCAAACCAAGCCTCAGATGTTGGTGGTAGAAGGTAGACTGAAGAACATATTTTTAGCTAGACTGTTTGTGTTGCTTATTGGGAATTCAAAGCCAGCTGAACAGCAGTGCTCTACAGTATTATATAAACAACCTGAGGAAAATTAGATTCCTTTGGCATCTTAGCTAAACACCTTTACACCAAATTAGCAATTAGCATGATGAGAAAAACTCCTGATACTTTTATTCTGCTTCTACTTAAAGAAGACTGGATCTGCTCTGGTTTTTCAACTAAGCTTGAAATTATTAGCTTTAGTGAACTGAAGGAAACTATTCATACACATGAAGGAATGAGCTACATTTGATCTGTAGACTAGAGGTGTCAAGTAAGAAAGTACAAATACTTTTTTACTTTACTTAAATAGAAATTTTGGCTGTCTATAGTTTACTGGATAGATAACGTTTTACTTCTACTACTTACATTTTAAAAATGGACTCGTTTAATAAAATAATTTCTTTAATCCACACATGTTATTTCTTTGTGGTTGGACCCGGTGCTGCCCCAACTTGTTGTTCAACACAAACTCAAATCAATCATTTTAAAGGAAGATGCAAAGATACAATTGACACTGTTACCTTATGTAATAAAACTAACTAAAATATTAAGTATAAGGAAGTTATCATCCTGAATTGTAGAAAAATGTTCCTTTAAATAGACTAGTGCAGAAAAGCATCTGCATTATTTTTACTTTTATACTTTAAATAGTTTTTAAAAATGTACCTTTAAACTTTTACTTGACTAAAAAGTTGATACTTTAGCTTCTGTTTCTAAACAGTAGGATTTATACTTCTACTTGACTAGTAAACATAAATACTTTTGACACCTCTGCTTTAGAGATTAGCCTTCTTTAGATTAAAGCAATGTCGTATTTCACATTGACAATAAAGATTTTAATCAACTGTTATCAGACCTAAATCTCAATCCTTTTTTAAAGTGTTCCTTATTGTGTAATTTCCTGGGTTCTCTTTAAAATCTGTAAAACTGTCTTTTTACACTTAATTAATAGCTCAAAGAAGCTATTTTAAGAGCTTGAAAGGTGGCTTAGTATTTTACTGAATATGGTTTATTTTTCAATGTAGGCGAATCAGAAGCCAGAACCCAAACAGCAAAATAAAGTCCAACAAAAATGGATGCAACGCCAGTGGCTCCAATCATTTGTTAGTGAAGATTCTCAGTCATCCAGGTCATAATTCGTTCCAAAAAACGAAAGTTAAAAACAATCCACTGGACTTTGTTTCTAAGTTTGAAGACGTTTTAGCTTCCCATCCAGGAAGCTTTTTCAATTTAGAATGTTAGGAATAGCGTGCGAGTTCGAGGTTTTATACAGTAGTCTATCAAAACAGCTCTCATTGCAACCCCAGCTGTAGAGGAGAGCAGAAGACCTCGCTTATTCAGCCAGGCCAACCATTCCCTTTAACGACCCCCATTTCAGAGACATAGACAGGTTTTGGGTAATACAGGATAACAAAAGAAGCCAAATTCAAAAGGGTTGGACCCCTCTGTCTGTTTCAATTTGCATGTTTTAAAAACAAAAACAAGGCTTTGTTGGGCTACTGAATAAAACCTCAAACTCAACGCTATTCCTGACATTTTGAATTGAAAAAGCTTCTTGGATAAGAAGCGAAATGTCTTCAAACTTTGAAACAAACTCCAGTGGATTGTTTTTACTTTCTTTATTTGGAGCTCCAATCATTTATTCACATTGAGTTTTGTTTTGTTACCCCAAATCAGACTGGATCGGTTTCTGCAGCATGTTAGGAGTTTAGCTTGCTTACATTGTTGGCATAAACCAGTGTGCTTTAGTAGCTGGTCTAGCTTGGTCAAACAATCTAGGGAACCAAACTCCATGATTGCCTTTTACATTTTAAATGTTAACTTCATTTTACATTAAACAAAGAAAAGGATGGATTTTTTTTTATCTTTTCTTTAATAAATCAGATTTTTCTACCTATAAAGGAGTTCATGGAAAGCAGATTACAATAATAGCTGCTTTAAAGTTCTGTTATAGTCTGCTATAAAGAGGATTTAAATGCAGGATTACTCCAATACTCCAGTACATTTAGTGCTGATTAACATCTTATTTCTGTTAGTTCTAAGCAGCTGCTTCTCTACATACTGTTGAACAATCAGTGTTAAAACTTTGTGGTTCTCTAGATGCTCATTATGGTATCAAGATGGGATCAAGATCTGCAACTCTCAAAGCAAAACATAAGTTATGCTAGTAAATTATTCACAATTTGAAAATATTTGATATGTATTTGTGTTTTATTCCATTACATTTTCCTATTTCTTTGTCAGTTTTGCCTTAATAATTGGTGCTAACATATTTTGAAATAGTAGCTCAGTGTAAGTATCGGGGGGCGGCTGTATTGTACTGTACTGTAGTGTATAATAAAGATTGGAACAAATTCATTTTCTAACACAAGCTTTATGTCTTTTTTTTTTGTTGTTCTCTTTATTTTACTGTATATTATCAAAAGATAAGTTTTGTTTTATCTGTTGTTAGTACACTGCAAAAACAATCTAGAAATATGTAGAAATGTCTTAAATTAAGTGTATTTACCCTTAATTTGAGTAGGTAAATAAGATCTGCCAATGGAATGAGAATTTTTACTTTTAAAATACGATAATTAGATAATATAGACTTGAAATAAGACTATGTAATTGTTTTTTTTTTAATTTATTTTAAATGTAAATTGACTTGTTCCATTGGCAAAGTGTCTCACTTACCGGCTCAATTCAAGAAAAAATGCATTAAATTTAAGAAAAATTAAATTATCTGGATTTGGATTTTTTCCAGTGTGTATATCTGTTTTTTTCTCTAATGAATTATCATGTCTACATGTACCTTGGTTATGCAAATCAAGCAGCAGTTTTTGCTAAATCTGATTGTATAAATGCCCATCACTCTTTCCATTCATAGCAGACATTTTAAATATATTGTAGCTGAGTCATGATGTGATCTATCAAATTAAAAGGATGTCCTTGGGTTGGCTGCCAAGCTCGCTCCTTTCCAGCGCATTGCTTAAAGGTCATATTTGAACAGTAAATGTATTGGTCATTGGCAAACAGAGGGGAGAGAGAATGATATCAGCTCTCCTTTGTAACCAGGCAACTATTTAACACTATATCCAGAGAACAACCCTTGTTTTTTGTTTGATTGTTTTACAGAAAACCACTTTAATGTAGAGGCAGTGGATTGTCACAGATCATGTTTAAACCATCCTGAATAGGTCATAGTCGGCTCCCTCTATAAATGCATGATCCCACAAACATAAGGGTAGGGTGTTTGAATTTGTTACTGAGTAAATTTCTCAAAACTAACCACTTTATTGCAATGTTTCATAAAACAGACAACTGGCCAAAAAAAACAAAAAACAAAAAAATCACTGGAGCCACATAGTTGAAGAACATCCGTAAACATTTGAATGGGGCAAAGTAAATTAATTAGTGGAAATCATAGATTTTTATATAAGTTGACCAGTCTTTACTCAATGGCCAAGTGGAAGGGATATTATTTCTTATCAGGTTAGGGGGCTAAAGGACCAGAGGCTGCGCAGCAACAAGTGTTTTCTCCCCAATGGGTAAATTCCCTCTAAAAACTTTAAAGTTAAAATGTCTTTACAGTTTTGTGCAGTTGTTTCCCATCTGTGTTTCTCACTGAGTGTCTTTGATTTGTGGTGCCGATGGAGACTCCTCCAAAAAAAAGCACCATGTTCGGGTTAATGAAGAGCCCTGAAACATGGTGACGCTGGGTGGATGAGGTCTGGCGAATGTCATTGACCTTTGGATGTCTCATGGGTTTTTGTACGAGGAGGATTTCTTTCCACTGACCATATAGAGGTGAGGAAGTCTGTTTATACAAGTAGATGGGTCACAGAGACCAGGTGGTCCAGAGGGTCCTCTTTGACCAGCAGGTCCTGGAATGCCTGGACTTCCTGTTTCCCCGCGCTCTCCATTTTTGCCATCTCTGCCGACACCAGGAAGACCTGGAGCACCTAGATTGGATAAGTACATGAAAATAAAAGTAATTAACTTTAAAATATTTCCATAGTATTTTAATATGCCAACATGCTTCACAAAGGCATTAAACTTTTTCACTCATTGTCTCACCAAGAACTCTTATGATAAATAGGATTTTAGGTCACAGGTTGGCGGACTGGGGTCCGGATTCGGACCCACATGCTTGCTAAACCCAACCCAACCTGATTTAAAACATTTATAAATAATGTCCAATGACAGTAGGGGTGGGTATTGCCAAAGAGAATCACGCGATCGCGATTCGAATCACGCGATGCATTTTGATAGCAGATGGCCCAATGATGCATTGTAATATTTTCTCTCTCCTCCATGTTTTTTGTTTTTGAATGACTCGGCACAGTATCACGAGAAATGCTTGTGACACAAGGCAGCGTCGTCAACACATCCACAGCGACATCTACTGGACTGAAATTTGTATTCCACTTGTGGCTGATGATCGCCAACCATTTATGCAATTTATTTATTTATTTTTAGAATTAGAAGCTTTTCAAATGACCAGGCAGTAGATCCGCGAAAATTAGAATCCGCGATGCATCATCATGGCGATTATTTTGCACACCCAATGACAGTGTCTTATTTCACTTGCGCCTCTTCTCCTGTTAATATGGTAAAAGCCTTGCGGAGCCTCCGGCACCAGGCTACATGTATTACAAATTAGCCAATGAGCTGCTGTCAGTCTGGGTTGCTGCTGCCAGCTACTTTTAGACACAGCAGAGGCAAACCTGTGGAAAAATCAAACTAAATAATGAAATAAACCAGCATGATTGGCTGTAAGGAGTGCGGAGACAAGGGACACAAGAAAACCTGCTACTGACCGAGGTAGCTCAGGCGAGAATATCACTATGGCGACTGAAACAGAGGTTGAATAAACTCTCCTTGTGAGATGGAAAACTCAGAGTTTCCCATAACTCAGAGTTTAGAAATACTTAACCTGCTTCTTGAAACAGACCCCTGGACACTCAAACTCAACTGGATGACGGCAACTGTGAAAGATGCGTCAATTTATGTTTCAACAGCGAGAGTTATTGATCCCGGAAGTCCGAATCTGTGAATATCTTTCACAACTTTGCGAAAGTCGCCTCGAGCCGTCGTCTTAGCAGACGAGCTGTCAGTCAAATGCTTCCTGACACTACTTCCTGTGAGATCGTGTCTGCAAGGTCCCAATCGGGAGGAGGCTTACAGTTGTCTCACGCCCAGCCTGTCCAAAACCACTTTTTTCCTCAGCCCAGCGAGGAGAAAATCTGTCCGAGCGCAGAGACGCTTTCAAGAGGGCAGCCGTCTTCGAGCGTGGCCGCTGGATAGAAAATTGTGCGCGCAGGGAGATCCCGCGCGCACGTGGAAGGGGCTGGCGCGCGCGGAGAGCTTTTCTCCTCTTGAAGCAGCAGTTTCTCGCACGGCGGTAGATAAACCATGCGCACAAGTAGTCTAACATACATGCAAGTATGTTCATTTTGCTCACGTTGGTTATGACATAAATGTAACGCCATAGGCAACATTCTTTTCTGAGGTACAGATATAACTTGGATGTATCCAAGAGAGCAATGAACTAAATTGACCGACAAAGGACACACCTACAGTAGCCACCTGGCTAGGCTAACCAGCACAGAGCCAACCAAGAACACAGCCAGGGCCAAAATGAACTTTCCTGAACATTAGAAATGTCCAAACTCCTCAATATGAATGTTGGTTCTCAAATATTAAATTCATGCCGAACTGTGACTTAATTCTAATATTTATTGATAATGGTTTTCAACCTTTCTTGTTTTCAGTTCTTTGTGTGAGTTCATAGTACTTCAGTACTAGTTTATACTAGTGCTTACTACTTGGTTTGATTGAGTTTCATTAGCTTAATTCAGGGATTTTAACTGAAATATGAAATTTGATGTGGAGTTGAATGATTTTTACTTATTTATTCTCATACTTTGGATGCAAGTTGTTGTGAAGTTATTCTAGTGTGTTTAGAGTTAACTGTTGTGCATGATTTCAGCTGAAATCAGACTTTCATTAATTGTCCTAACATACAGCTAGTTGGGTCTGTGTTTACAGAACAATATATGACAGTTATTGGATTAAACCGCATAGAGTCACAACAGTGATTAAAGGTGCTGTAGGAGATCGTAGAAAAACAGTTCCCGCAAGCTATATTTTTGAACATACACAACCATGCCTCTCCCTTCATTACCTTAAAGGAATAGTACACCCAAAACATGATTAGCCTTCATTTTCTACTCACCCCCATGCTGAACAACACTCTGGAGTACTTTTTTGATATCTCAAATGTATCTGGAGATCTGGGAGGCTTCTTGCTGTCTGCTGACATTCAAATAATGGAGGTCTATGGCGCCCGAGGCAGAAAGGTCCATAAAAGTCCACAAAAAACGTGTCAATATTCCTCCATACTGCTCGTCCAATGTATTCGAAGTGTCCTGAGTGGGTAGCGTCCAGAATTTACTCGAAACGAAGTCATTTAGAATGTTTTTAGAGCATAAACAGTAGTGTATAGGATTTCCTGAAAGCGCGCGCCGGCGCGTTCACGACGCTACGGAAACCACGGCAGACCAAACCAGATGAAAGTGCGCATTCAGCATCTGCTCTGCCAATAATGCAAGCGTAGAAGAAGAAATGTGCTGTTTACCTGTGCAAAGAAAGAAACAACGAAAGAAAAATGTCTAAAAACATTCTAAATGACTTTGTTTTGAGTAAATTCTGGATGCTACCCACTCAGGACACTTGGAGTACATTGGACGAGCAGTATGGAGGAATATTGACACGTTTTGTGGACTTTTTATGGACCTTTCTGTCTGGGGTGCAGAGGCCTCCATTATTTGAATGTCAGCAGACAGCAACCTCCCAGATCTCCAGATGCATTTGAGATATCAAAAAGTACTCCAGAGTGTTGTTCAGCATGGGGTGAGTAGAAAATGAAGGCTAATCATGTTTTTGGGTGTATATTCGCTTTAAATGCGAACCGCTGTTCTAAGGGAAAACATCTTGGCTTTTATTATCCTGGTGCCTGCAGTTTGGATGCCGTACATGGCGTTCATCCAGCGCGGCGGCAAACGCCTTCCAGCGACCGGGCCAAAGGCTGCTGTTGAATGGGATTCTAGCGACAGCGCATCGCCGGTTGTACGGGGGTCTGAGCGGCTTCAACAGAAATAATATTTGAAGGGGGGATGGTAATCTGGATGAACTGACTGCACTGATGATGTTATTATTCTTATACTTTGGATGGAAGTTGCTTTGAATTTATTCTAGTAAGTTTAGAGAGAGTTACCTGTTGTGCATGATTTGAGCTGAAATCAGACTTTCATTTATTGTCCTAGACATACAGCTAGTTGGGTCTGTGGTTTACAGAACAATATATGGAAGTTATTGGATTCACTTACGCATAGAAGTCACAGCAGTGAGATAATTGCAGAGCTGTCTATTGGTGATGGTCCTAAATTAGAGACCTTGCCCACAGGGGAAAGGCAAGGACATTTCAGGGTCCTAATGGAAATCTTATCAAACATGGATTGAATATGAAGCAAGGATCCTACAATTCCTTTGCAGACATTTTCAATAATCTGTTAGCTTCAAAATCATAGCAACTGCAGGATCCGGATTGCCGCCGGAGAGGAGTTGGAGTAGAGTTGCTGTTTGTTAGTGCGTTAAAAAAAAGGTGGAGTAGATTATCGGCCCATCCACACAGAACTATTAATCTTCTCTCTGATTTAGACTCATCTACAATAGTTTCACTTGCAAAAGTGCTTGTAAGATTGAAAAAACAAAAACAAAAAAATCATGTGTGTTATTTTTTTAACAGCACAAATGAAAAGAGAGAAGAAGAATCACAGCTGTATATTTTGAATATGTTAAGAATATTGTGATGCATTGCCTACTGGTTGTAACTGGCCTTTATCACATGTATAAAGGTAGCAGTGTTTTTGTCATTTCATGCGAGAAGTAATTTCTATTCTATAATTTGAATAACAAAAGTATGCTACAAACTGAAGGCCAAAATAAAAAAATTAATGATGGATACTTTTATGTATGACAAACACAAAATCCCTGCTCTTTTGTTAGAAGTTTTTGTGTATTAGAGAGAACAAAGTAAGTAGTTCATCAAAAAGCATTTTCCTTAATGATAAAACGCCAGATATTCATTCCTCATAGAATTTATTATGTACAATGTATACATTATTATTGATGACTATAATGTAACTAATATAACATAATTTTTTACATTTTTATTAATACAGTCTTCAGATAATTATTTTTAAAAACACTGGTGTTTTCTCAGAAAGCAAACAGTTCTAGACTGTTCCCCGTAATAGACCTTTCTGCCTGCTGCTAACTCTTATATAAAGATGGGTTTTATAAAGGGATATCAGGGAAAGGGGTCGAAAACAAGCCCACTTAGTATTTTTCCGATGATTATCACCTACACTACAAAAACCATCAAGAATTAAGAAAAAACTTTCTTAAATTGGAGTGTATTTACCCTTAATTTTAGCAGATAAATAAGATAATTTGCCAATGGAATGAGTATTTCTACTCCTAAAACAAGATAATTAGATAATATGCACTCGAAATAAGACAAAGTAATTGTTTTTTTTTTTTATTTTAAATGTAAATTGTCTTGTTCCATTGGCAAAATTATCTCAATTACCTCCTCAAATCAATAAAAAGCACTTAATTTAAGCAAAAATGACTAATTTAGAAAAGCTGAGTACAGTAGTAGCCATTCAAAAATTACCCCACTCTCCTTGATGAGCCATTGGCTAGTCCCCTAGAATTCTTTTTTAAACATCTAAAATATTCTTTCCGTCATGATTTGTGGACATTAAAGATCTAAAGAGAAGCGTTATCTCCTGGTCAGACCCTACGATTCCAGTGAATGGGTGGAGTCAGAGTTAAAAAAAATGCCACACGACTATGAGAAGCGCCATGTATGTACGTAAGTATTAGGGCCAGGTTAGAGATTTTATTTCATTTTTATTTTGAGAATAAAGTCGTAACATTAAGAGAATAAAGTTGTAATATTATGAGAATGAGGTCATCATACCACAACCTGTTTCAGAGAGAAAGCTTCGAGCTCCGCCCAGCAGATGACGGCTGACCAGCTCCACCAATCAGCAACCTGAGTCCACTTTGACATTTTGCCCAATTTGATGCTGGTGTGTTAAATGATTTCCTTATTTGTCAAACTTTGCATAATGCTCGACATTCCTCATTTTAGTGAAGAAACTACTCCTTGTAAGAGTTGTCATAAAACAACTACAACTTGTTTCACGTAATTTTAGGACTTTGTTGTCTTAATATTATCACTTTATTCTCAAATTATTCTCGATGTGACTTTTTACTGGTAATTTTGTGACTGTTACTCCTCCAGAGATAATGGTTTTAACAGCCATTTATTGTGGACACGTCTTATAAAGCCCTCAAAAATGCCGTCAGAACTAAGAAGGGAAACAGAAACCCAAATTAGCTCAAAACAAATATAAAGCTTTACACAAATAAATATAAGTAAAACAACGTTGTACCTCATTGGCCGCATAAACTCCAGAGGAATAAAGATAACTTATACAGCTTTTCTCAGAAAACTAGTCTTATAGCTTTCTGGTGAAACTTCTTGAAAAACAGGTGCAAAAAAGAATTGTGTCAATCAATCTTTCCTATGGAAAACAACATAGGTTCCTGCTTACATTTTAATGAGCTTTTTTAACCAATGTACATAAACACAAATTTACTAAAAGTTATTTATTCCTTTATGATTTAACTTTTAATTTTAATACTATTATGTATATATCAACTGTTGTTTTTAACTAAATATTAGAATATTTAAATGAGTCGACTGTGATGGCAGCTACAGTGACTTTATTCTCGTAGTTTTACAACTTTATTCTCGTAAATTTATGACTATTTTTATTGCGACCTTATTGACATAATTATATGGGTTTATTCTCTTAATATTATGACTTTATTCTCAATATCAAAGAAAAAAAATCTCTAGCCTGGCCCGAATACCTGGCCCCAGTCAAAAGCCATTCGGCTGGCTTTTGACTGGGAAGGGCCATGTTGAATGGCTACTACTACTGTACTACGTATCCTTTCTTCATCACTTACTGCTGGTCTGTCCTAAAGAAATTAGAGAGTTTTTTCTTTTTGATGTAAAATCCTAATTCAATAATTTGTATGAGTGCGTTGCATATTGCTTTGTAACCCACTGCTTTGTGGTTCTTTTAAAGTCAGAATCTAACGTATAAATTTTTCCACAAATCTTGTCCTCCATAAGTAACTCAGCAGTAGTTTTTCATGGAGTCCCACACAAACCTGACAGTCTTCTGATATGAAAGTAGTCTCACCTGGTACACCTGGTGCCCCTGGACTTCCTTTGGTCCCTACACCATCCTCTCCCTTGTCTCCTTTGTCTCCCTTTTGCCCGGCTTCACCTGGACAATGAAGCAACACAGAGTACAAAGACACGGATGCTTAGATGATTTAAAGACGCCAACAGCTTGTTGCTGTTCATGACTGGCAATGTATACATTTGCAGAGGCCTCTCCTTCTATATGCAGTTTATTGAAAAGCAAAAGAGAAAAGGAATCAGTACATCTGAGATCAAGTGCAGCCTGAGTCAGTAGCTTGTTTCATTTGCAAGGCAGTTTATTGGAAGTAAAGAGGTTATGAATTAATGCTTACCTTTTTGTCCAGGTGCACCTGGAAGCCCATAAAAGCCTGGGTGGCCTTTGGGACCCATTGGACCTGGAATGCCCACTGCTCCTGTTTCTCCAGCTGGTCCAGGAGGTCCTGGAGGTCCTGCTGGTCCGGGTGTACCAGGAGCACCTATGGCTGCTGGTCTCTTCAAGAATTCTTTCATAAATTCCTCCAATTGTTCTACATGGCCAAGGAACAAAATATCACAGCTAAGCATGGTATATCTTCTTTCTATGCTAGGAGTGAGGATATACAAGTGGAGGTAATTTTAAATCAAATTAATCCAACCTTCAACAACCGCGGAGCACATTTCTCGAAGCTTTTCATCATTCACTTTTGGGCCCTGTGAAAGAGTGTTAATAAAGACATAGCAATACGTTTTACAAAGAGTTCTAAAAGCATTTCTGTTGCAGAAAAGTAATTTTTCTAAGTCAAGTTTAAAGTCTTTGAGGGATGAAAGTATTTAAGAGTTAAGTAGAGGTCAGGTCTTTAGTCTTTGGCCCCAGTTCTTTAAGAGTAAGCCTAATTTTACTATGTTGCCTCAAAGCCAAACCGGTTTGTCTCTGCCCCTGCCTCTATCCTGTATGACCTCTGCTCAGTGGACTGTTTACATGTATATGACCCCTGAACTGACATCTTGGTTTCCATAGATGCCATATTAATCACTTTGCGTATTTCTTGGCACTTAAAAGTCTAAAAGCACAACTGACTCAATTGTTTTGCTGGAGATTTTTCTACATGTGTTTTGTACTTAAAGGGATGAGTTCGGTATTTTGACATAGTGAATCTGTATGCGCAAATCCCCATCACCAGTGTCATTACCCATCACACCTGACTTACCCCTGGCGAAAATCCTGTGAGCAGAGTTATGCGTCCAGTTTGGGTCAAGCCGAGAAGTAGTCCTGCGGGTTTTTGGGACCAGCGAGAGCTAGCGGCGCACTGTCTGAACAAGAGAGAAAAGTAGGGACGAATTGATAACTGGCGTGTGACTTTTTCCACTACAATGTTTTGGGATGCAAAAATATCACTCTTTTAGGACACATAATGTTTTGGGAAGAAAAAGTTTTATTTAGCTGGGTCTAAAACCTTCCGGACTACTTTCGGCTTGACCAAAACTGGATTGAGAACTCTGCTCACAGGACGGCTGCTGCCAGGGGGTGAAGTCCAGTGGCGGGTGCATGCCACTGGTGATGGGGATGCCATACAGATTCATGTCAAAAATACCGAACTATCCCTTTAAAGTTTGAATCCCAAATTTACAAGTTGTAAAAGACTAACAGGATCCACAAAAAGGTAAGAAATCCAGACCTCTGGATTATCATTAATCTTGTTGTAGCAGTTAAAAATTAGGCCAGATATTTACCCTTGATGAATTGCTGAGGAGATCATGGGAGGTTTGTTGTTCTGTTAAACCCCTATAACCATTTGCTTTGGAGCATTTTTAAGGTGGTGCAGTTGTACAGTAAGAAACACCAGGTTTGCTTTTGAGGGCTAGCGTATTACCTCCTTAAAAAAAGCCACACCTTTTTTGTATTCTGTTTCTGTTAGGTGTTGGGATCTACCACATAGCTACGTTTACATGGACACAACTACTCGGGTTGAAGGCTGAAGTCAGATGCGAAATGGCCCATGTAAACATCATCCAGACTGAAAAGATTCTAATCCGATTTAGGTCCATCGGATCTAAATTTAATTCAAAGAGGGTGGCGGTTTTGCCGATCCGCCGGCTGATTTGGCGTCCATGCGCCAACACCATTCCGGATCTTGGTAAAAATAAATGCCTGCTGCATGTGGCTGACGTCAGCGTAACGTTTTCCGCCTTATCCCAACAACGGAAACTTACCGTGCGCTCTAACCGCACATTTGTGAACGGCTTTATGGCGGGAGAATACAAAGAACGCCGACTTGCCACACTCCAGTTCATTTAAAGCGCTGCGGAAGCAGGAATTTATCTCTCTCTTTCTCGCCACGGCCCGCTCGCTACCGCTGGGTTTCAGTAAGCTCATTCTTTTCTCTCTGCTGCTGCCCGGCGCGCCTCTCTCTCTCCGTTTTCGCCGCTGCGCCGGGCATGAACATCAGGGCGTCCCCGCCAGACGCCGGGCAGGCGCTAGGATTTGGCGAGTTCTACTTGCAATAACTAAAATTTAATCTGATCAACGCTTGGTGCCTTGTACACGTGCGATTTGGGTCATTTCCATTTGGTATCCCATGTAGGCGGAGATTTTGCATTAAACCAAAGTTTTGGATCGGATGGAAAGCCACGTATGACGGCTCAAAGCCTGGCTCCTGTTTGCCTTCGTTGTATTTCGGCCAGATCCTGGGAACACTGTTAAAGGGATGTTGGAGGGTAGGGGTGCGGCATGATCCTGATACTTCCATACTTACACAAATTTGTTTTATTTTCCTTTTATTTTTATTTTCATTGTATACTGTCCTGAAATTACAAGAGCAGCAAAAATTAATTCTCGACATTGAAGGCCATCCCTTACGGGGATGCAGGTAAGGAGGCTTCACCAAAGATTTTGCGCCAGAGGCTTTAGTACTCAAGAGACTGAGTTGTTGTTGTTACGGGGAGTCAAGTGGGAGTGGGAGTTCGAACAAAGAATCCTCGGAGATTCCCCAAAGAGCAGGCATTAGCGATAAGGGTTGTTAGAGTTACAATTATAAAATTAATGTGTGCAGGCATAACTAGAAACATTCCAGAAGAAGCCAAGATGATACTTCCATTTCTGTACCTGTGATTCAATCAGGAGGGTCATAAGCTTTTATGACCTGCATCCAGTAGGTCATGAGGCAGAGTGGCACTTATCTTATGCACATACCATCAACTCAGATAATCATTACAGGGTTTCCTTTTTAAGACCCCCCGTGGCCATAGGCTGTAAACTGTTGCATAAAGAGGCTTTGCTGCAGAAGGGAACTGGGAGAACTTAGGTGCTGGGTTACTTTGAGCCAGCAGGTTCTTCTCCCCTGTGCAGAGGCTGAAACGTTGCAAAATCCCTGTCTGTGTTTGATCAAGACAAATTCCTCTTAAACTCACATTTCTCTGGATTTAAAGCCCATAGCAAAGGGTCTTACCCAAGGACTCTTTCCACACACACTCACATGGGGATACTAACCCAGAGCTTCTACCCTGTTTTGCGGGACGGTTTGACTTCCACTTGAGCTAGCAAGATTGGCTGCCTGCAACCATGACCAATCATGGGTGAGGTGGTAGGCAATAAGTGTTCCTTAGTATAAAGCAGCTAACACTTTGGCTTAACTGATTATTTTTTTCCCTATCCAATTTCTAAAGAAAATCATTACATGTTATTTTACATTTAAAAAATGAAACTGCAGGTTTTAAAGAAGGAGAAACTAGTAGTGTTTTTATTTAAAGAAAGGAAGAAACACCAACCCTTGTTTTTTGTTATATTATTTTAGGGCAGAGAGTTTACATCCTATTTTGATATTTTAATAAAGTAAAAGCCATCTGGCAGGCTCACAGGTAGGGGCCTCTCTAGGACCACAATGGTGGTCCAGAGGGATCGCACGGATCTCCCTCCGGCCCCTCACGCTGCTGTGGGACCCACTTATACCGCGTGGTCACCGGGGCCTGCCATGGGCATGTATGTGGAGGGTGAGACCTCCCGCTGGCCTCTTGGCAGATTTTTCTTTTCCACTTGCCTTTGGCACGGAAAAATACAAATGGTTTTAGCGTACGTTTTTACCTTGATTTTAAAAGCCGGGGAATGCTTGTGGTGGACTGTTTTAAAACTGTAGAAGGGCTTTCTTCCAGGGCTTTCCTTCCTATTAAACATTTAAAATTATTGTGGTAACTTAATTAATTCCTTACCTCCCTGCGCCTTTGGTACTGGGCACACCAGGAGGGCCCTGAAGAGGCATGGAGGACCTGTCCCTGCAGATCCAAAGAGGGATGAATATACATTAAAAAAATATAAAGAATATACACAGTAGATCTCCACTTTGACACCGGGAGATTCCTGTCTTCCCAGGATCTGAATATTTTCAAAAGGTGACATGATGAATGCCTAATGATTAATTGGCTATACTGGGAAGAAATGTTCACAGAAATTATTCTATCATCATAATGACTCTTACCTGACTTCCTTTTGGTCCTACAGGCCCAGTTGGTCCCTAAACTCCGGAATCAAAATGATAATGATGTGCTGATGGATTCCCATAGCGCTCAGTACTTTAGCAAAACTCAACTAAGAACAGCTATTCTCCCACCTGATCGCCTTTATGGCCTGTATGACCTTTCAATCCTTTGGGCCCAGTAGCTCCTTTATCTCCTTTGTCACCCTGATAATCGAAAATTCAGAATAAATGTAGCGGACACATTACAGATTTCTGTTTTAAAGCTTTATTTCAGTTATCAAACTATATACTATGGAGGCTTAAAAAAGACAAAATGAAATAAATAAATGTACCATGAAATAAATAAAAATGACAGGAAATAAATGTAAATTGAAATAATGAAATGTCTTAAATATTTATCAATTTGTTTATTTAATACATTATTGATTCAATACATATTTCATTAAATAATCCCCTTCGAAATTGATATTAGGGGATGCAGTAAGCTCAAAGTGTTAGCTTTTTTAAAGCTATTTAGCAGTAATTTTAAGCTAAACATTATGGCAACATTTTATTTAGCAAAGAAAAGTGTGGTAAGGCTAATTTTTTTGTTAGTTCTTGCAACAAAAACACATTTCTACCTAGAGAGAAGATTTTAAACTGCATATATCTCACCTGGATTCCCTTTGGACCAACAGGCCCCATTGGTCCTTGTTTTCCTGTTGCACCCTGCATTAAAGAAATAAAAAAATCACATCATTATTTGTAAGAAAATAGAAAATTACAAACATATGGAAAAGAATTAATCAGTTTCATCTAACAGAGTAAAATAAATGTTTTATGGATCACAAATATAAGGTATTTCTTAATTTGAACAGTTTATCAAAGGTAGCAATTTGGACCCATTTTTGGAAGCAAAAACCAAATAATCAGGCAAAAAGAAAAGAAAATTGAAGCAAACCCACAGTGGATCCTTTTTCTCCCGGTTTTCCATCCTCCCCATCATTTCCAGGCTGCCCCTGCATGAAAACAAAGATAAGTTTGTAAATAATACACTTGCAGGATAGATAAATAAATAATCTACATATTTAGTCTGTGGCTTCTCACAGTTTTTCCAGGAAGCCCAACCGGTCCCATAGGTCCTTCTGAACCAGTCTCACCCTAAATCCATATAAAGAATAACACTGAGTTTTTAGAAATAATCTATTGTTTGCATAAATGTTAAAGAAAGAGAAGTTTGCTTAGCAGGTGTCAAATTCTGGTCATGATATCATGCTTCTCCAAAAGATGATTAATATGATTACCTTTTCCCCAGGAGGACCAGCTACTCCCTGCTTTCCTGGCAGACCCTAAGAACAAAACATATTATTTGTATAAAAAAAGTCTTAATTCTTGAGTCTTTTTTACATTGGTTAATTTGCATAGGTTCCAATAACATTGAAGTCATTCAGATTCATCAAGATTTTAGATGTTGAAAAATAACTGCTAATAACTATTACTTTGCCAAGTAAATAGTTACTTAGATTTAGCAGTAACTGGATAACAGTCTCAATTACTCTTTGGGAGAGGTAGCTGGTAAATATACCCAGATACTTTATGTAAGTAATCTTCCCAACACTGAGAAAGAGATTTTTATTTATTTTCTTTAAAGTTATTAAATTTTGACTGTGACACTTATTTTGCTTAGAGCTTCCAAATGGTGCTTGTGCACATAGAATGACAGCTACAGAGACATCTATCTAACACACTGGTAAAGTAATATTTGCTGTAGAGCAGGGGTCACCAACGCGGTGCCTACGGGCACCAAGGGGCCCTCAAGGACCACATGGTGTGCCCTCTTCGTCTTCTGAAAACAGAAGAACTTACTCAGCGGGTTAAGTTTAATTTTTTTTATTCTGTTGCTCTTGAATTTAATCATTTATGTATTATTTCATCATGTTAACTATTTCCCATTATATTTCAGTGGTTTCAAAATTACAATATTAAAAAGAAAATTGAGAAATGAATAAAAGAATAAAATAAGAATAAAAATTAGTTTTTATGGATGAGATTTACTGTAGGTGAACACTGATCCCTCCAGTTCATAGGTCAGTATTGGTAGCCGTTCCTATGACTCTGTAGCCATGAAGTAGCCCTCAGCCTTAAAAAAGTTGGTGACCCCTGCTGTAGAGTATAAGCTTTAAATGTAAGGTACACCCTAAAATTTCTGTTCTATAACCTTAAAAAGTAACACCTTAAAAAATGGGATTAAATTGAATGAATGACAGATGAAAGAACATAAATGTATGCACTTACTGGAATACCAACTATCCCTCTAACTCCAACAGCGCCTGCTGCACCAGGCTCCCCCTGATGAAGAAATCCACAGTTAGTACAAATAAATATATGTGCTTTTCATTTTAGATGAAAGTGGTTTTATCTATGTTACCTTTACCACAATTGTTAAATCATGGTAGTTCATTTTAAAGATTGGAACAATACTTCAAACTTTACTTTTGAAAAAGCTATTAGTCAGAGTGGTTCAAGTTATCCCGACCTATCTCTATAGTTATGCTGCTATAGGCTTAAGCTGCTGGAGGACATGGGGTCCACTTTTCTTCATTGCTATTTTCCTATTCTTCAGTATTTATGAATTAAATCCCTAACTTTATGTTCTCTCTGTGTATCATTTCATAGTAGCTTCATCTGACCTGATCCTATTTGGCTGTAACACCATTGTGGTGAAAAATATGAGCTGAGCTGCTGCCATCTACACCTTGGATTATATGTAATATAGTTGGCCCTGTTTTCTTAGTGCTCAGTCTTTTATCTCTCTGAGACATACTGTAGCTATAGGCTCAGTTTTACTGTAACAAACTTGGTGTGCAGTAGTAACACTAAAGAGTTTTACGCTTCAGGAAAGCTTAAAGTGCGGGAAAACTATTGTTTGTTGTTGATTCAGAAAAATATAAATCTTTTTTTTTTTGCACAGGTCAAACCTGTTGTTGAGGAGAAGTTTAGCTAGTATAAATTACAGTTTTATTTCTGTGAGAAAAACAAGGTATGGGATTTTAGAGATACCTTGATACCATCAGATCCAGGAAGCCCATCCAGTCCATCCTTGCCAGGCTCACCCTTCAGCGCCACAATAGACAGTAGAATATTTTAGAAAAACTTCAGTTTCTTAGAGTCTGTCTGCGGCTACCTGCCACTGAGCCTGCTCATCTGCACCTGATCCTGTCTGCTCCTGTGGGTGACCACCTCGTCAAGCTTTCAGACCCTGTCAGACTCTGAACCCTCCTGGGGAGCCTGTGGATGCCTGGAAGTCTGGATCCTACACACCTGTTCTGTTAGGTGCCTGATCTCACATCCTGTTCCTGTCTTTTTCTGGCATCCTTGACGGGATGCGACTTCCAACATGTCCGCTCCATGGGACACAGCGATTTATCAGGGACATTCTTGGATGAACCGTTAAATGGGTCCGAAGATTGGCCAACTCAAGAGATAATCATCTTCTGTGAGATGATCTTGGTCATTTACCTGTGTTTTCTCCTGCAGAATGTCTGGCGGTGTAGGTACTTGCTCTCCCGCCTGCAGTGTCCTCGAAGCCACAGCTCCACTTGGAGTTTTGTTTTTGTGTAATAAAACGTTTTGAACTTTCCTACTGACTGTCTCTCTCTCCTTGAATACCTGGTGGGTCCGATCTGTCCTCACTTCATGACATTATGATTAACTTTTAAAATTGATCTGCTATCATTCCATTGTTATTGTACCACCTGTTGTAGAATTTGCACTAAATGATATTACCCTTAATCGTAACCCAGGCGACCTGGTGGATACAGGAGTTAAATATTTAACTAAATGAATCTTTAGTCTCTCGTCTCGTTGTTGTTGCTCTGTTTTCACTTTTCAAACAGCCATGTACTGGTTGGAGGACTTAAATACTGTAGAGCAGACTGGTTGGTTGCACAAATTTTCTCCAGGTCCTCCATCTTTTCAAAGAGAACTATGCAGTCTTAATTTCATCATATAGGCAACAAATCAAAACACGTTTTTGTCTGGTACATAGTGCCGAACCAGTCACTAAATAAATAAATGAAACTTCAAGTGGGCTGTTATGATGCACCAATGGATGATTAATGCAAGAGCAAAAGGACTCTCGAGCATGTTCACTCTAATTTATTCGATATAAGTCAATTTCATGGTTAATAAGTTCATCTATAGTGGTCATGCATTGAAGGGGCTTGCAGATAAAACTCACTCAAGTCTTGAGAACTAAGCAGTTTGCGAGCAGGACTTAAAGCTAAGGTTCTCTATCTTTCTCAGCAACCTCTTTTTGTCCCCACAGTATTACAGGCAGGTTAAAATTCAACATCTCTTCCCACTTGTACAACTCTTGGATTTTACGCTGAGCGTAATTGGACGAAATATGTCGCAGACGTCCACATCAGAAAACTTCTACAGATTTGCCTCAGCTGCTTGTTTTCACTACAGACGTTTAATCTGCTGGGAGAGAGAGTTTTCAGCAAAGGTCCAGCAAGACAAGAGAGGTCCACACTGCATACAAATGATCGTTGACAACTTGCCATTGGTTACTTTCAGGCACTGCCTTGGCGATCTCTGCATTCCAGCCATGTTTCTATTTAGTCACTTTGCCGTAGCGGATGAAGGATGCTTCCATGGCTATGAGATCTGTTCCTGCACTCGTGACACTCTTATTCTAAAAGGCAACGCATAATTATGTAGATTAGTACGATTTACGTTTGAAACCTTGTAATATTTTTCATTAGTTAGCTAATAACAAACCACATTTCTGAAACTGTTGTTAATTACCTTCAGCTGCTTTCTAAAATATATATTTTAATGTTTAAATGTATCTTGCTAATAGTAAAGGACGTGCTAAATTTACCCAACTTCTAATTTCAAATAATTGCTGATGACTGATCTACTAATAATCAAACAAAAAAACCCCACCCAGATTGTTTGGAATCTCACAGTAACTTGTGATCAACTCATGGTTTACAAGACAACAAATGCTAAAAAGGACTGGAATTGGTTATATGGCCAAGCTCCAACAAGCTGTTTCTGTGTAGGATCCATCCATGGGGCAGGTAGACTACCCAGGGGCTTTGTGGTGCTCCTGTCTGCTGGCTGGTGGGAATCACTGGCTGCTTTGAGGCATTGCAGGGTGTGTCCATGAATATTACTTGAAACGAAGCATGGCAGTTGAAACCATGCCTTCAAGTTGATGAGCTGTTCGTGGCGGTTCCGAAAAATGAGAAAGATGAACTTTGTTTTGTAAGTCATTGGTTCTGCGGGATGGAAATATTTCTGGCTGCCTGCGCGGAACTCATTTCGATTTCGCGCTCACTTTCACTGGCGTATACCGTGGGATAAGATCCGGCGTTCCGGCAATTGTTTTGGCAGGAAATTTAAGTCGTTCACATGCTGGAGATGAAAGCGAAAGTAAGACTGGCTTTGGCCGTGAGCGGGGCTGACTGCGTTCCGTGAAGTATTGACTAATAAGCCTACTTAAATAAACTGCCACGAAACGTTTTCTTCGCTGAAGCGATAGCTGGCATCCGGTAAAATTATCAATACACTATGGTAGGGGTTAGCATATAGTAAGCTCGAATAATCCAGAGCTGATGTGTCCCATCTAATAAAACCGATTTCAAGGGAAAAATGGTTAAAAGAGCGGTTTATGGCATGGAGTGCATGGGTTGGTTCACATTTATGGCAGAAGTGACGTCTTCTAACTCTGATACGCTCTACCTAGAACCAGAACTAAACACCATGGAAGCATTTTCCTATGCTACACTTTATCTGGAACAAACTTCAAGCCAAAGTCGCGAGGAAAGCCACCGGTTCGCGCTTCCAATCGAGACTAAAACACATTTGTTTAGTGATTGCGCCGGCTATTCCTAGTTGAAACCATGTTGCCTCAACTTCGTATATTTTCTTTGTCCCCTTCATTTTTTAATATTCTTTTTTTGTTTTGCCGTTTTATTTTATTTATTTTTTTTTACCGCTTTAATTCCTGTTTATCTTCCTATATTTTAATCATGTGTAGCACTTTGCATTGTCTTTAGTACTGAGATTGTGCTATACCGATAAATTTGCTTGCCTTGATGGCAGCCATCATTGGTTTGAATGTCCCAGCCTGTCAACCTTTCTTTATTTATCTTTATTTCGAATGCATACGAGAAAAAAAATAAAATAAAAATATAAACGAGTCTTAAGTATCATTGGAGAGAACAGCAAACAAGGTACCCTTCTTTTACTGAGTTAATATACCTCCATGTCTCTTGCGAAAGGAGTAGGAAGAAGTAGAGCACATGTTTCTTCTACCCCTTTAATTCTTGTACAATTTTAATTTACAATATTTATAATTATGTTGCTATATATATCCATATAAATACATGCCTAGATACACATACCTAAATACACATATACCGTCATACATATATACAAATAAACAAAACAAAAAACACAAACAAAACTTTCTACAAATCTTCTCTATACCTTTTGAAAATAAGTTCTTTGTACATTTTTTGAAAAGGAAATATGTTTGGGCATTTCTTTAGGTTCTCATTTAGTTTGTTCCACAATTGGAGTTAAATTGATAAACATAATCTTTTCCTTACTGTTTTACATCTATTGGTGCTTAAAATGTCCCCTTCCCCTTAAATCGTGCCACTCCCTCCCCTTAAGAGAACATCTGCATTATATTCAAGGAAATAGGCTATAGGCTTTACTTTGAACATGAATACTGCAATTTGGTATTTCTATTAAATCCTGGTATTTTAGCAATTTAGATTTTAGAAATAATGAGTTTGTATGATCCCGAAGTCCGGCGTTGTGAATGATTCTTATTGCTCTTTTTTGCATTATGACTAGTGGCTGTAGTGAGTGTTGATAAGTGTTTCCCCAAACCTCTAGACAGTAATTCAAATAAGGTAACAGTAGTGGGCAGTACATGATATGAAGTGATTTGAGATCCAGAATGTTTAATTTTACTTGACAAATATCTTTATCTATTGAGAACATTAACAGATATCTGAGGAGGAAACTCATTTAAACGCTTTTTCACATTCCTCACCTTCATCCCTGGCAGCCCATGCAGTCCCTGAGGTCCAGCAGGACAGGCGGCAGGACACTGCAAACACACAGAGACATGCTTCACTTTAACGGCAGTGGATCTCTCTGATGGAAGTTATCCTGCCACCACTGTAAATGTCATGCATCCAGGAAAAATAGGCTGTGTGTTAGACAATAAAACACTCACAGATTCCCCACTTCCTTCAGTGTTGGCACCAGGCGGTCCCTAAAAGACAGCAGAGTGACACCTAAAGTAGCCCGAGTGGGAATGGATCTAATAAAGACACCACAGCTTGAAAACTCTTGGTGAATGGGAGAAAAGGAAATGCTGCATGCAACATCATCACAAACAAAAATCACCAAACACTTTAACTGGAACCGCATATTCACACCCTTAAAGTAGATCATCTCTATACATTTAGTGATGCAAAGTATGAGGTAAGAGTTCTGCCAAAAGTACGCATGATAATAAATACTCATATGAGCCGTTTTAGCTTAAACAGATATGTATAAACTACTCTCCATTCATTGAACTATTTATGCGTGCACATTCAATAACATGAGTCTTCCAATATATCACACCCTGTCAAGTGGACCTGTTTACTTTCTGTGAGATGAAATATTTCAGTGTGTCTTTTCTCAGCCTAATAAGAGTAGAGAAATCTTGTACCAGTCTCTATGCTGGAACATTATGCAGGGAGTTAAAGTGGGGGTCACAGCGAGCAGTTGCCTCCTCACTCTAGACAAGGGTGAAATATAGATATTATGCCCTTTAAGGTGCTTAAGACTAGCCTGGGTGCCATTCCGAACTTAGTCCCGCCCACAACGTTTGAGGTCGGGAAGTTCGGTCTGGCATTGTTTAATAGTAGCGCAAGTATGCTCGCACAATATCTGGCGGGCCAATCAAATTGTCAGGGCGGGCTTTATACGATGATGGACAGATGATCAACAGTAACGTAATCAACCACGTCACCAAAGTGCGCATGGGTGACAACAACAATGGCTGCCGCTGGAGAGTTGAGGTGTGTAGATTCTGCTATTAGGTCTGTTCTAGAAGATATCGACAGCAAATTAATTTTAAAAGAGGAACAGAGAAACGCGATCAAGGCTCATCTTCTTATTCTAGGCGTGCAACTGCACACTTTGATTTTTGTTGACAACAACTCTGCGTCGCTTAACATACGTCACGCACTCCGTTGCTCTTATTGGTTGTAGGTCTATCCAATTGAGTGCAGAGGCATTTTTTTCCTGGTTCGTTCAAAACACGCCCCATAATCACAGCTCTATGGAGCAGTATCAGACTCATATTCTGACTAGAATTGAGTAGGACTACGTCAGGCTAGCTTAAGACTCCCTCATGCCGTGAACGGAAGACTGCTGTTGTGAAATGTTCATCAGGCTAGTGAAACATTTATGTCCTTGATGAACTGAAGTTGTTTTTCTCTGAATGTTTGTGTGTAAGAAAGTTCTTTATATGCAGGGGTGGGTTGGTTTCCCATGGGGGTGTGTCTGTTAGGATGTGTAACTGTGTGTGCTGGACTTCCCCCAGTCAGAGCTTTTTCTCTACCTCTGCAGACATAAAAATAAATTTAAGCCTCCCTTGAAAGAATTGGCTGAAGTCTCAGTTTCCCTACAACTTCACATTTCTCAGGTTGAAATAAGCAGACAGGGTAAAGCTGAAATAAAGCACACTGGGTAAAAGCTGAAAATAAGCAATAGCTGCAGAAACAGGTCAATAATAAGACTCTATACATTAAAAGCAAGTATGGCAAAGAAGCGAGCATTGACTCATGGTTGAGCTATACTGATAATCTGCATGCACAAATATTCAAAATTAGCGGTAGAGCAGGCCTGGCTGCCTGTGGTTTAAAGAATCTGCTTGTAATGTTTTGGCAGAGTTCAAAACAAAACAAAAACTCAGTTAAAGATATGCTGTTGGTCAACATTGGCATTAAAAAGGTACATTTTAGATTTGATCTTTTGCCAAATTTCGGGCTGCAACTTTCATAGAATCAAAAAAAATTTCACACCAGTTAAAATTTACCATCTATAACTTTTTGTTTGCAAATTGCCCACTTAATAGTAGGACAATTTACAGTAGGCTATGAAGTGAAAATGCATAGAAATTCTCGCCATAGAATGAAATGTTAAATTAAACTTTTTAAATTATTTTAGAAGTCTCTTGTTTCAACCATAAGCAAGTGTTGACAAGTTTGTAATCCCAATGTATTAGTAAAGAAGATTTAAAGAGAAATGTGATAGACCAAATGCAGCACATAATCACATTATTTTATACATGCTTACCACAGGTCCTGGTGGGATTGGCCAGGAGGCCCTGGAAATTAGGTCCAGGTGGACCCTGCAAGTTCCAAAGAAAAGCATTTAGAGAAACTCAAAACACATGTCAGACATTTAATATAGTAATGAACTAACACCAGGTTACCATATTGCTAGTCTATATACATCCCAATTGGTAGAATTATTAGACAGCATGGGATAACCCATTGTTATGATGATACCCAGCTATATCTGTCTATAAATCCAGATGAAGACATTAATAATTACAGGCATGTCTTGAAGACATAAAAACTCCGGATGACTCTTAACTTTTCTGCTTCTGAATGCAGACAAACAGAAGTTATAGTCTTTGGACCAGAGTCTCTGAAAAGAAACTGATTAGTCAGTCACTTCATTTTGGATGGGATTAAACTGATTTCAGATAATAAAGTAAAAAAATCTTGGTGTTGTTTTTGATCAGGACCTGTCATTTTCATCCCATATCAAAGAGGTTTCTAAAGAATTTCTTTCATCTGAGGAACATTGCAAAATTAGAAATATCCCGTCCAGGGGTGATGCTGAGAAACTAGTCCATGCATTTGTTGCACTTCAAGGCTGGACTATTGTAATTCTTACTATCAGGAAGTCCACAACTGTAGTTAAAAGCCTTCAGCTCGATCCACAAAATGCTGCAGCCAGAGTTCTAATGAAAATTAAAAGAGAGACTCATAGTCCTCAGCTTCTTATCCTCTTTCATTGGCTTCCTGTTAAATCAAGAATAGAATTTAAAATCTCTCCTTCTCAATATATAAAGCTTCCTTAAATGGCTCAAGCTCCATCTTATATCAGAGATCTGATTGTTCCTTTATGTTCCTAACAGAGCACTTCGCTTTCCAATCTTCAGGTGGTGGTTTACTAGTGGTTCCTAGAATCTCTTCAACCTTCCTGTGTGTGCGGGAACTAGAACCACCGCCCAGTCCCATGAGCAAGACAACTCCTGTCTACTTTAAGCAGCTTTAAAACTTCTTTTTGATAAAGCTTATAGTTAGAGTGGCTCAGGTTATCCTGAGCTATCTCTATAGTTATGCTGCTATAGGCTTAGACTTTTGGAGGACATAGGGACCCCCATTTCATCATTCTGCTTCATTCTCTCTCTGTTCTCCTATTCTGCAGAATCTGTTAGTTCAATCTCTAACCTTCTGCTCTCTGCTTTTCCTCAGAGTAGCTTTGCCTCGTCTGTTCCTGTTTGGCTGTGACGTCATCCTGGAAAGAAACATCAGCTGTGCTGCTTCTATCAACACCCTTGTTTATAGATGTTGGAGATCGGCCTGTTTTCCAGTGTGGTCCTGTTTCTCTGACCGTGACTGAGTGGATGTGCTCTCTTCGTCCTCTGGCATGGGAGCTGCCTTGGAGCTCGTCTGCCTGGCTGTGTGTTTCCTGGACGGGGCCGCCTTTTACAGCTGCTTTTTGTATCTCTACTTCTGTCTCCTTGAACCCCAGTCGGCCTCAGCAGATGGCCGCTCACACTGAGCCTGGTTCTGCTGGAGGTTTCTTCCTGTTAAAAGGGAGTTTTTCCTCTCCACTGTCGCTACAAGCATGCTTAGTGTGGGGGATTGTATTTGAGTCAATGAGTCAATGCAATCAACTGGTTTTCCTTAGATAGAAAACTTTGTATCAATTTGACTGTATGATCTGGTTGAACTGTAAAGTGCCTTGAGATGACATGTGTTGTGAATTTGGCGCTATATAAATAAACTGAATTGAATTGAACTCTTTGACGATGAAAAATATTCTATAGCCTTAATGCTTCAATAGGTCTAAAAATGTCTATTTTTTAAAATACCACTGTTAAGTTATTGATACACTCTGCAAAGGTGTGGGTTATAAAACTGAGTTTACCTGCAATCCTCAAACTAAGGTGTTAAACTAAGGACTAAGGAAACTCTGGAGAACCTGTCCAAAGAGCTTAACATTTTACATTTTTTAATACTTTTTCGTTGAAATAAATTCTGGTCAGAAGTTAAGCTGCCAAGCTAAAAAAAAAAAAAAAAAAAGGAAAATGGCTAAAAATCGCACTTTGACCCAAAATGGCCGACTTCCTGTGGGTTTTAGGGTATACCTCCAAGAGACTTTTTTTCATGATTCGAGGAGATCTACCTGTGTGCCAAATTTCAAATCTCTGTGACTTACAGTTTCCCCCAACTCACGTTAGGGGGAGCAGTGGTGTAATTTGGGGGCGGCCATTTTGGATTCCATTAAAGACTGGCTATTTCACGCGGGGGACAATTTACTGCCACATTTTTGTGAGTTTTTGAATATGCGAAGTCCCCGTAAAATGCTTTCAAAGTGCTACAAGAATAATAATAAGAAGAAACTTTCGAAATACAATAGGCCTTCGCAGTGCTTTGCTGCTCGAAAAAAAACAGTTTAAAACTATTTTAGATTTGGTTAAGAGATGAGAGCAGAAAATACTCATAATGAATTTTATTGAGAAATTACAGTTAAAATGTAAGCTTAGACTTTATTCCTAAAATTTTCTTTATTGTTATCTAGTCCAGTAAACTTCATGTGAAGTGCCAAATAAAATTTCTTAACTATTTGAGAAAAGGAGAAAACTCTGAGCTATTTGCCAAAAAATCTAACATGTTGTAGCACGGAAAGAGGGGCTCCATGCTAGCCTAGCAAGTAGCATTGTTTTCTTGAAGCTATAAGGTCCCAGGTTTGATCCAAATACATCATCCCGTTCCTAGCTCCTATCCCTTCACCTTTCACAGGGTCAACAATAAGAACACTATCATAGGGTAGGAAAGGAGGTCCAGACTGCTGTGCTATATTCAGATACCATTCAGCTTTACAGACGTCATTACGAGCCGGACAGGCTCATAAATAAAGCTGGTCAGATTAGGCCTGCAGCCTTCAGGAAAAGAACTACCAGAATAAAAAAATCCAAAATGAAGTGAACAGCTGAATCTCTTTTATAAAACCTAAACATATAAAGTTGTGTTTATTAGTATCCAGGGGCGGAGTTACCATTAGGCAAAACTAGGTGGCTGCCAAGGACCCCAGGTCCCTGTGGGCCCCATAAAATGTATTATAGATATATGATAATTTGTGGTTTTGCTCAAAATCCTTTTGATAGCGGTGGTGAAAGAGGAAAGATGCAGAACAGTTGCATCTAAAGTTACCAAAAATAACTAGCTTCCTCACTGTGCCAGTGGCAAGCACTCAGCAGCACCTGCAGAAAAAAACTGTTAGAGTTCAGATTTAAGAATAAGGTTTAAGTAAAGGAATGTCAGGAGGTCCCTGTCTCCTGGTCCTAGCTCCTTCCTAACTGCAAGCACTATTCAGATAGAGCTTATTATGGCGGCCATTACCTATGTGTCATTAGTGATTTGGAGGGGAGAATTTGGATCAAGCATTGGCTTGGGGGTCTCCTTTTGTATGAAGCTTCCTGCAGATTTACTTCACAGGTGCTCCAACTTCCTCCCACTGGCAGTTGTTGTTAAGCTGTTCTGGTGTTCCTAAATTGTCCTGCAATGGTGGCTACCACATGCACCCTTCTTTCTCACCCAAATACTGTCCAAAGAAAGGCTCTAAGCCCCTCATGACTACTGGTTTGGCAGAAGATAGATGAAAAGATGTTAAAGAAAGAGAGATTTGTTTTTATTTATATGTTAAATTTTACATCTCTATTATGTTTGAGAGCGTGTTTGGTTTACACCTTTCATTTTCTGGATGTGATTGGTCAGAGACCTGGAATATTTTAAGAATCTTTTGATCATTAGAACTTCGTTAGCCAGACATATTACACAGATGTTACTGCAGGTTTAAGAGTGGTTGTTTTTAAGCTTCTTCCAGATATGTCTATTTTTTTTTTTATGATTTTTTTTATTTAAGGAATCAAACATCTTTTGTTAAATTGTGGAGATCAAATAACATTGCAGTGATTTCATGAAAACGATTAAAACTAAAACAAAGGTACCATAATGGTGGTTGATACTTAGTTTATCCACAAAATGTGCTTATTGGATTCCAAATTCACCTCAGGTCGATGTTTCCTTCGTCCCTACTTGGCTTTTCGGCTTCCCTGGAGGACCCTGTGAAAATGTTGGTTAAAGCCACGTGCATCTAGTGTTAAACTAGGCTTCATGAGAAGAGGACTAAAATAGGAAAAACAATACATACAGCAGGTCCCTTCACTTGCCGGACCCTGTAAAAAGAAAAAAAAATAGACAACAAATTATAGTTAACATTTAAAATAGTAAATTCACCAGACTTGTGGATGTTGTATACTGGGGGGCCTGGGGGCCAGGAAAGCCAAGGCAGACCCTTCTAATAAAACCCAGCAGAAATCAGTAAATATCCCGCTTGGTTGCGTAGATTCTGGAAACGTTATTTGAATTCCAATTACTCCTCTTTCTCCCACAGGTCCTCTGGGACCCGCCGGGATAATGGGACCTACAGAAGCCAAACATGATCGATTCATTATTGCTGTTACTTACCTGCTATACACATTATACAAACCACATTCTGTGCATTAAATTCAGAGCTTTGGTTGGATGTGATCTGAGACCTAAAACAAACTAAACAAGTTTCCTTTTCTTTTCTTTTCTTTTTCTTCAAAGTAATCCAGTCAGTTTTACAAAATGGGTACCAGAAGTTGTGAATCTTACAGAAGATCCTGGAAGACCAGAGACCTCTCTGTCCCAGGAAGACCAATCTCCCCTTCTCCCCTTTGCTGCCCTGGAAAACTGAAACAGCAACAATGGCAAAAACAGCATCTGCTTCTTGCATTCTCCAATAGTGTTGCTATGATACTCATTGGCAGAGTTAGGAAACAGTCAAAGATGGGCTGTGGGGGAAAATCAATTTTTTTTTTTTTTTTTTTTTTGAAAACCATTTGGGTTTTAAATGAAGACGAAAAACTAATTCCTTGGGACAGTGGAACCTCATGTGCAGCGTCGTCCAAAAGACACAAAAAAAGAAAAGTTAATGTGACATGAAAGCTACCTCATGAGATCAGGGTTGGAGTTAATGTAGAAGGCAGACATTTCTCCTCATATTGAACAATAAAAAGTCCTTTTTATAGTACTTTTGTAAAATATTTATCACATATCCTTTAAACAGCTTCAGAAAGACGTGCACAACAAAAGCATAGGGTGAATTATACCTTTTTGCCCTCCAGCCCCCAGCAAAAATCCCCTCCCAAAACCAGCCACTGTGATGACCCCCTCTTTATCCTGGGAATGCATATTGTTTTACTCTGACTCCACCCTTTCACTGAATTACAGGGTCTGACCGGAGACAGCACTTCTCAAATCTTTCACAAATGATGACAGAAAGAATATTTTTAGTACAAAAGTGAGCAGTTTTAAAAGGAATTGTATAGGGGACCAGGCAATGGGCCCATCAAGAAAGTCCATCTGTTTTGTAAATAAATAAATTTAAAATGGAAACTATATTGATCTTTGTCTTATTAAGAATGCTCTATGAATAATCAAAGCAATTCACCCCCGAGAATATATAAGATAAGTAAGAGACAAACAGCTAACAACAGCTTCCACAACCCCCTACTTGAAAAATCTGAATTTTTCCCTCTTTCCTGAGTCTGTCCCACTACTTGTCTAATAGTGAACTTGAGATCTCTCTATTACTGCTGTTGTTTTACAAAGCAGGGTTACTGGAGTTAACATAGTCAGTCTTACCAGTAAATGCATTTTTTTTCATGTTTCCCAGCCTGAAAAAGGGTGGGGGCCCTGCTAAATAATGTCCTTCTGGATTCAGGACTGTTGTTTGAATTGAGATCCTGGAAACCTTTTTGTCAGAGATATCATCAATAGATTTCCAATTAGAATATAGTTCAATTGAACTTTTGTATATCTGGTTGAAGTCCCAAGACAGAACCTTTTACAGAAAAAGAGAGGAATTGAAGTGTGTATGTGATTGAAGATGTACAACATATACAACACACACGCAAATATTTTTGCTTTAAAAACATTTCTTTTGATTTCTTTATATAAGGCATGTACTAGCTGGAACGCAAACTATCCCCACCATTAGGAACCATACTATAAAGCGCGGTTTAGAGTCAGCGGTGTTATTCCTGATTGTTAAAAACCTGCAGAAGTCCTTGAACCCCTTTTTGTGCAAAGTCTCAAAGGTTTATCAAAGAGAATTTGGAAATAAGGTTGCTTTTTCTATATGCTACTCGTCTACCGTTGAATCCCAGTCGGCCTCAAAGCAGATGATGGCAGCCACACTGAAACCTGGTTCTGCTGGAGGTTTCTTCCACTGTTAAAAAGAGTTTTTCCTCCACTGTCGCTACAAGCATGCTTAGTGTGAGGTGGGATTGCACTGAAGTCATTGAGTCAGATGCAATCAACTGGTTTTCCTTAAATAGAAAACTTTTGAATCAGTTTGACTGGATGATCTGGTGAACTGTAAGGGCGCCTTGAGATGACATGTGTTGTGAATTTGCTTCATATAAAATAAAATAATTGAAATTTAATTAAACAAACCGTATAATGTAAATCAAAGAACACAGCAGACAGGACAGGAATTAATTTCTCTAAATATAAACAAAACTCACTTTTAACATTTCACATAGCTAGAAGAACTAATATGAATTTATATCAGCTTGAAATGCTTTGCTAACATTTCTAGCTGCAGCTAGAAGAAAATGGTAATGTATTAGGATTAAGGTATAGAATCTGTATGAGAAAAAATTAAAAATTCGTATGAAGAGCAATTTACGCATGTGTTTTAAAAACCTCTTCTTTTTGGCAGAACTTCATACAAAAAACCTTCTTTCCTCATGTCTTCTATCTTGGCATTTAAATAAAGAGTAGCTGGTTGTCTGCCTGAGTGAAGATGCCTGCCCCCAACTTATTCATAAAATAAATGGTGTCAAACATTTGTGGGGTATGTGTGTGAAGGACAAATTTTGGATTGTGACACTATTATTTAAACTTCTTTTTAAATAATGAAACCTTCTAGAGGTCCTCCATAGGTCAACCCCCACCATTCATCTTCAAATACAGAAAGGTGTCAATGAATTAGCTACCTTTGTTTTGTTTGAGATGCTTTTATTTTAAAGTTATCAAACAAAGGTCAAAAGCGTCAACCAGTCCTACTCAACATTAACCTATTCAAACTAAAACAGTGAATCTATGCTACATTTGTGCTACAAAACATTTTGTTTGTGCTGCTTTGTTTTGTGTTGACTAAAGTTTTTCTAAAACCTCCCTCCTGCTTTAATTCCTTTAAAATCCTAGTTTTGTCTTTTATAGTTCTATTTAGGAGGGCATTTATGCCCTACAAAACCAAAAAGTTCAACATAAGAATAAATATTCTTCCTATCATACCTCCGAATAATAGAAAGTGAAAAGTCCATGGCATAGGCAGCAGCTTGAAAGCTAAAATCATACATGTGAAATATATGTACCACATTGGAAATCAACATGTTGTGGCCAGATTTGAAAAAGTATACATATTTGTGTTTCAGCGGCGCAGTAGAGGACAAATTCGAGGGGCGGAATGCACAAATGGTTGCTTGGAGGGATTTTAATGATAGCCGATTGGCAATAAAGCATAAATCCCAGAAATAAAAAAACAGGGGAACAGAAGGTAAACCAACGTCAAGGAGGAATTGAAGAAAGTCAACAAGAAGTAACTTTGCAGAGGAGGGTATATACAGTATGGCAAACAGAACAATGAATGGAGAAATAAACTGATTGGGAGCAGGTGTGGAGAAGTAGCTAGAAGGGAGTTAGAGGTGAAGGAGAGTGGCACTGGAGGCTAAGATGGTGTATTAGGGCCAGGCTAGAGATTTTTAAGAATAAAGTCATAATATCATGTGAGAATAAAGTCACCATATTATGAGAATACAGTGCGCCAACAAGAACAAGATCATAACATTAAGAGAAGGAGCCATAAAATTGCGACAATAAAATCATAAAACTACAAGAATAAAGTCTTAAAATTATGAGAATATAGTCATAAAATGACAATAATGATGTTGCAACATGATGAGATAAAAGAAGTAATATTATGAGAATAAAGTTGTATTTTATGAGAACTCTTGAAAGAAGACTTTCTTCACTAAAATGAGGAATAATAGAGCATCATGTGAGGTTTACTTTTGCATCAGTTTGACAAATAAAATCTTTTAACACGGCATCAAATTGGGCAGCGTGTCAGCGGACTCAGGTTGCTGTTTGGTGGTGCTGGTGCGGCCGTCAATGATAGTCTGAGCTCAAAGTTTTCTTTCTTAAACGGTTATTGGTATGATGACTTCATTCTCCGTAATTTTCATCTTTATTATCGTAATCTTTTTGACTTTATTCTCATAATTTTTATTACTTTATTCTCATAAATGTATCACTTTTATTCTTGTAATACTCCAACATGTCTGTATTAAAGTTTAAAAAATCTAGCCTGGCCTTAATACTCTGTTGTAGGGGAATAGCCTAGCCCGTGAGACCATCTAATCTAGCGAGTTTCAAGGCTTCACTCACCAATCAGTCTGGAGAAAACACGTGAAATCGGTCGACGGTCAATTGTCTTCGCGGCATTATTTAGAATTACCCCTGGTTTAGAATGTATTCGATAGAGCATATCCGATATCGTTCTTCAAACAACCTTAAACGTTCTGTTTTTTTAATATGCTACTCATCGGGTAGTCATCAGTTGTTCGATGGCGTTCAAAAAAGCTGCGAGAAAATGCAAGTTCCTGTAGTGTTTAATTGGGTTATTGTAAATCCATTGAGTTCTGTAGGAATAGTCAATATTCCGCTGCCACCGGAAGAAGCTTGGAAATGGGGCCTGCTTACGCAGTTGTAGTCTGTTAGTCTTCACTGGGCGCACTCTCGGCGTCAGAGGTGCTAACGTCTCTGTTAAACACTTTAAAACTCTGAAAATGGAATAGATAAAGGTGGATTCTTGATTCACCGACGTCGGAGTACACAGAGTGAGCGAAAAGACTACAACTGTATTGTAAGCAGGCCCCATTTCCGTTTCGAGTGTAGCAGCGGAATATTGACTATTCCTACAGAACTCAATGGGATTTACAAAATGCTAAATAAAACACTACAGGAGCGTTTTTCTTCTGAAACTTTTTGGGCGTCATTGAACAGCGCTGACGACGCGGTGAGTAGCATATTTTAAAAAGAGAACGTTTAAGGGTTGTTTTAAGGACATTATAGGACATGCTCTATGCTAGCCATTCCTAAAGCCAGCCAGGGGTGATTCTAAAATGAGCCAAAAGCAGAGACAGTACCAGTTGTCAAACTTTTTGGTGTCGTGATCATTCGATGACGTCCGGACACTACAGAAAAATGGGCTAAAAGTGTTAAAACCCAACTTCTCCTTTAAAGAAAATTTGTAGCCGTTCACCAAAACAAACGTCCAATCAGCGCTGGCTTTGAGGCGGTTGAGGTGTGACGCCTTAGCGAGAAGCCCGGGACAGTTCAGTCCTACGAAGAACATGGCGGCTTCAGCTGGAGAAATAGCATTAGCGTGGCTATTGAGCAAAAGTTTTATCAGCTTTACAAGTATTTCTTCACTGAAAGAAGAGCAAAAACACTGCTCTGGAAGCTTTATAAGAGGAAAAGATGTTTTGCTCTTCTCCCGACTGGTTTTGGCAAGAGTAGCCTGGCTGTTAGTCACGTCATATGCTTCGTTGATCCTGAATGAAGATTGTATTTGGCCCGTCTATCACCAACATAGGCCAATCAGCTAACCAGTATTTTACGCCCCTTCCCAAGGTACTTCAGCGAAGGTTTCCAGATGGATATCTTGAACAAATCCATCTGGCCGAATCAGGATTATGAATGCGCCAGTAAGAGGCAATAAAACAGGGCTAATATATATCTAGAAAGGAACTTAAATGTAGTGATGGTGAGATGAAGCTTCCGCGGCATTGAACCATCTGTGCAAATTCCTTTAAGCACCTAGTTCATGAAGCTTCTTGTTAACATGTCACCACCTACAGATTGGAGTGCATAACACATTAGTAATAATCTGTGATTTTTTGTTTTGTTTTGCAAAGCTCAAACAGACAGTGAAGATGTTTGTGCAAATTTTACCAATGATGAGCAAAGGAAAATTGTTTTTCAACCAGTGTTTGGTTTTTTAATTTGGTTGAAATTGTGTCCAATGAATCTTTTGTTTTACCAAAACACTGGTCATGCAGTAAAACAACTTTCAAAAGCTTAAACCAGGTCTTGGACCAACAACCATTGCAATAGAAGGCAAAGTTTTACAGCAGATGCCACTTGCAATAGTAACTCTTCTTTAGAAAGCATTAGTACTAAATACTAATAAATTCAACTGAAACCAGTGGCTCTGATGCTGTGTTTGTTTATTCTAACCAAAGTATTTTTTTACCAACTAGAATGGTTATTTTTTCAACCAGTCTATTCTTAGAACATATCCAGAAACTCCCCATCTTCACTGAATACTGAGGCTGTTTAAATGCCTGTTGAAGTTCAAGCAGGCAAGCTGAACCATTCGCGAAATGCCCATGTACTATGTGTGATAGCGAGGGCTCTGGGCGTCATTGATTTTGGCCCCATCCCTAAAGGCACTAAAGGCTAATCAAACTATGACTTGAAAAAAACAAGGATGGCATAAAACAAAGTGTAACTGACAACACAAAATGCGATCTTGAACACAACCAGAAATCCAGATCACCAGATCTGTGTAGTTTTGAACATTTCCCGTTAAAACACATGTGAAAACGTATGTACCACACGTGAAATCCAACATATATATATGTGAAAAAGCATGTATGTATATATATGTGTGGATTTAAGATATTTCATGTGAAACATACATGTAAAAACTTACTTGTTCCTAATGTAGAATTAGCATATGGTTCACATGTGAATTACATATAAAAAGCACGTAATGCGTTTGGATTTAAAACATGTTACATTAAAAG
>JAGKQL010002422.1:0-34990 GCA_018398635.1 Cyprinodon brontotheroides | reverse complement strand
TGTAACATGTTTTAAATCCAAACGTACACATGTGCTTTTATATGTAATTCACATGTGAACCATATGCTAATTCTACATTAGGAACAAGTGTTTTACATGTATGTTTCACATGAAACATTCTAAATCCACACATATACATATGCTTTTTCACACATATATATATGTTGATTTCACGTGTGGTACATACGTTTCACATGTGTTTTTAACGTGAAATGTTCAAAATCCACAGATCTGGTGATCTGGATTTCTGGTTGTGTTCAAGATCGTACTTTGTGTTGTCAGTTACACTTTGTTTTATGCCATTCTGTTTTTTCAAGTCATAGTTTGATTAGCCTTTAGTGCCTTTTAGGGATGGGGCCAAAATCAATGACGTCCAGAGCCTCGCTATCACCATAGTACATGGGCATTTCGCGAAGTGGTTCAGCTTGCCTGCGAACTTCAACAGGCATTTAAACAGCCTCAGTATTCAGTGAAGATGTGGGAGTTTGGATATGTTCTAAGAATAGACTGGTTGGAAAAATAACCATTCTAGTTGGTTAAAAATACTTTGGTTAGAATAAACAACATAGCATCAGAGCCACTGGTTTCAGTTGAATTATTAGTATTTAGTACTAATGCTTTCTAAAGAAGAGTTACTATTGCAAGTGGCATCTGCTGTAAAACTTTGCCTTCTATTGCAATGGTTGTTGGTCCAAGACCTGGTTTAAGCTTTTGAAAGTTGCTTTACTGCATGACCAGTGTTTTGGTAAAAAACAAAAGATTCATTGGACACAATTTCTAACCAAATTAAAACCAAACACTGTTGAAAAACAATTTTCCTTTTGCTCATCATTGGTAAAATTTGCACAAACACTTTCACTGTCTGCTTGAGCTTTGCAAAACAAAACAAAAAATCACAGATTATATTACTAACTGTAGTTATGCACTCCACCTGTAGGTGGTGACATGTTAACAAGAAGCTTCATGAACTGTGGGGTGCGTTAAAGGAATTTGCACAGATGGTTCAATGCCTCGTGAAGCTTCATCTCACCATCACTACATTTAAGTTCCTTTCTAGATATATATTAGCCCTGTTTTATTGCCTTCTTACTGGCGATTCATAACCTGACTCGGCCAGATGGATTTGCTCCGCATATCCATCTGGAAACCTTCGGTTGAAGTAATTTTGGGAAGGGGCGAAAATACTGGTTAGCTGATTGGCCTATGTTGGTGATAGACGGGCCAAATACACCATTCAGATCAACGAAGCATATGACGTACTAACAGCCAGGCTACTCTTGCCGAAACCAGTCGGGAGAAGAGCAAAACATCTTTTCCTCTGAGAAAAGCCTCCAGAGCAGTGTTTTTGCTCTTCTTTCAGTGAAGAAATACTTGTAAAGCTGATAAAACTTGCTCAATAGCCACGCTAATGCTAGTTTCTCCAGCTGAAGCCGCCATGTTCTTCAGACTGAACTGTCCCGCTTCTCGCTAAGCGTCACACCTCAACCCGCCTAAAGCCAACGCTGATTGCACGTTTTTGGTGAAAGTCAGATTTCTTTTAAAGGAGAAGTTCGGTTTTTAACACTTTTAGCCCATTTTCTCTGTAGTGTCCAGGATGAAATCGAATGATCGACACCAAAATTTTGACAATTGGTACTGTCTCTGCTTTTGGCTCATTTAGAATCCCCCCCTGGCTGCTTTAGAATGGCTTCCATAGAGCATGTCCGATAATGTCCTTAAAACAACCTTAAACATTCTTTTTTTTAAATATGCTACTCACCGGTCGTCAGCTGTTCAATGACGCTCAAAAGTTTCTCGTAAAGAAAAAACGCTCCTGTAGTGTTTTTATTTAGCATTTTGTAAATCCCATTGAGTTCTGTTGGAATAGTCAATATTCCCTGCCACCGAAACGGAAATGGGGCCTGTTTACACAGTTGTAGTCTTTTCGCTTCACTCTGTGTACTCCGACGCCGAGAATCAAGAATCCACCTTTCGTATTCCATTTTCAGAGTTTTTAAAGTGTTTAACAGAGACGTTAGCACCTCGACGTCGGAGTACGCAGAGTGAAGCTAAAAGACTACAACTGTGTAAACAGGCCCCATTTCCGTTTCCGGTGGCAGCGGAATATTGACTATTCCAACAGAACTCAATGGGATTTACAAAATGCTAAATAAAACACTACAGGAACGCTTTTTCTTCACGAAACTTTTTTTGGAACGTCATTGAACAGCGCTGACGACCCGGTGAGTAGCAAAAACAAAAAAAGAACGCTTTAAGGTTGTTTTAAGGACATTATCGGACATGCTCTATGGAAGCCATTCTAAAGCAGCCAGGGGTGGATTCTAAATGAGCCAAAAAGCAGAGACAGGACCAATTGTCAAAATTTTGGTGTCGATCATTCGATTTCATCCTGGACACTACAGAAAAATGGGCTAAAAGTGTTAAAAACCGAACTTCTCCTTTAACAAAGACTCTCCAGACTGATTAGTGAGTGAAACCTTGAAAACTCGCGAGATTAGGATGGTCTCACGGGGCTAGGCTATTCCCCCCTACAACAGAGTATTAAGGCCAGGCTAGATTTTTTTTAAACTTTAATACAGGAATAAAGTCATAACATGTTGGAGTATTACAAGAATAAAGTGATACATTTATGAGAATAAAGTAATAAAATTATGAGAATAAAGTCAAAAGATTACGAGAATAAAGATGAAAAATTACGAGAATGAAGTCATCATACCACAATCCGTTTAAGAAAGAAAACTTTGAGCTCAGACTATCATTGACGGCCGACCAGCACCACCAAACAGCAACCTGAGTCCGCTTTGACACGCTGCCCAATTTGATGCCGGTGTGTTAAAAGATTTCCTTATTTGTCAAACTGATGCAAAAGTAAAACCTCACATGATGCTCGACATTCCTCATTTTAGTGAAGAAAGTCTTTCTTTCAAGAGTTCTCATAAAATACAACTTTATTCTCATAATATTACTTTTATCTCATCATGTTGCAACATCATTATTGTCATTTTATGACTATATTCTCATAATTTTAAGACTTTATTCTTGTAGTTTTATGATTTTATTGTCGCAATTTTATGGCTCCTTCTCTTAATGTTATGACTTTGTTCTTGTTGCGACTGTATTCTCATAATATGGTGACTTTATTCTCATGATATTATGACTTTATTCTTAAAAAAAAATCTCTAGCCTGGCCCTAATACACCATCTTAGCCTCCAGTGCCACTCTCCTTCACCTCTAACTCCCTTCTAGCTACTTCTCTCCACACCTGCTCCCAATCAGTTTATTTCTCCATTCATTGTTCTGTTTGCCATACTGTATATACCCCTCCTCTGCAGTTACTCTTTGCTGGATTCTCTTCAATTCCTCCTGACGTTGGTTTACCCTCTGTTCCCCCTGTTTTTTCATTTCTGGATTTATGCTTCTATTGCCACCGACATCATTAAACCTCCAAGCAACCATTTGTGCATCTGTCTCTGAATTTGGGTCCTCTACAAAATTCCACTCGCCTGAAACCCAAATATGTATACTTTTTCAAATCTGTACAACATGTTGATTTCCAATGTGGTACATATATTTCACATGTGATTTTAACAATAACACTCGTATACATGGACTTTTCACTTTCTATTCAGTATGATAGGAAGAATATTTATTCTTATGTTGAACTTTTTTTGGTTTGTAGGGCATAAATGCCCTCTAAATAAAGACATAAGACAAAACTAAGTTTTAAAAGATTAAAGCAGGAGGTTTAAACTTTCGTCAACCGCTTTAAAACAAAAGCAGCACAAACAAAAATGTTTGTAGCACAAATGTAGCATAGATTCACTGTTTAGTTTGAATAGGTTAATGTTGGTAGGACTGGTTGACCTTTTGACCTTTGTTTGATAACTTTAAAATAAAAGCATCTCAAACAAAACAAAGGTAGCTGAATTCATTGACACCTTTTCTGTATTTGAAGATGAATGGTGGGGTTGACCTATGGAGACCTCTAGAAGGTTTCATTATTTAAAGAAGTTTAAATAATAGTGTCACAATCCAAAATTTGTCCTTCACACACATACCACAAATGTTTGACACCATTTATTTTTATATGAATAAGTTGGGGGGCAGGCATCTTCACTCAGGCAGACAACCAGCTTCTCTTTATTTAAATGCCAAGATAGAAGACATGAGGAAAGAAGGTTTTTTTTGTATGAAGTTCTGCCAAAAAGAAGAGGTTTTAAAACACATGCGTAAATTGCTCTTCATACGAATTTTTAATTTTTTCTCATACAGATTCTATACCTTAACTTAATACATTACCATTTTCTTCCTAGCTGCAGCTAGAAATGTTAGCAAAGCATTTCAAGCTGATATAAATTCATATTAGTTCTCTAGCTATGTGAAATGTTAAAAGTGAGTTTTGTTTATATTTAGAAATTAATTCCTGTCCTGTCTGCTGTGTTCTTTGATTTACATTATACGGTTTGTTTAATTAAATTTCAATTATTTTATTTATATGGCGCAAATTCACAACACATGTCATCTCAAGGCCCTTACAGTTCACCAGATCATCCAGTCAAACTGATTCAAAAGTTTTCTATTTAAGGAAAACCAGTTGATTGCATCGACTCAATGACTCAATGCAATCCCTCACACTAAGCATGCTTGTAGCGACAGTGGAGAGGAAAAACTCTCTTTTAACAGGAAGAAACCCTCCAGCAGAACCAGGCTTCAGTGTGAGCTGCCATCTGCTGAGGCCGCACTGGGATTCAACGAGACAGAAGCATAGAAAAAAGCAACCTATTTCCAAATTCTCTTTGACAAACCTTTGAGACTTTGCACAAAAGGGGTTCAAGGACTTCTGCAGGTTTTTTTTAACAATCAGAATAACACTGCTGACTCTAAACTGCGCTTAAGTATGGTTCCTAATGGTCGGATAGTTTGGTGTTCCAGCTAGTACATGCCTTATATAAAGAAATCAAAGAAATGTTTTTTTAAAGCAAAAAATGTTGCGTGTGTGTTGTATATGTTGTACATCTTCAATCACATACACACTTCAATTCCTCTCTTTTTCTGTAAGGTTCTGTCTTGGGACTTCAACCAGATATACAAAAGTTCAATTGAACTATATTCTAATTGGAAATCTATTGATGATATCTCTGACAAAAGGTTTGTGATCTCAATTCAAACAACAGTCCTGAATCCAGAAGGGACATTATTTAGCAGGGCCCTCACCCTTTTCAGGCTGGAAACATGAAAAAAATGCATTTACTGGTAAAGACTGACTATGTTAACTCCAGTAACCTCTGCTTTGTAAACAACAGCAGTAATGAGAGATCTCAAGTCTACTATTAGACAAGTACGGACAGACTCAGGAAAGAGGGAAAATTCAGATTTTTCAAGTAGGGGTTGTGTGGAGCTGTTGTTAGCTGTTTGTCTCTTACTTATCTTATATATTCTCAGGGGTGAATTGCTTTGATTATTCATAGAGCATTCTTAATAAGACAAAGATCAATATAGTTTCCATTTTAAATTTATTTATTTACAAACAGATGGACTTTCCTTGATGGGCCATTGCCTGGTCCCCTACAATTCCTTTTAAAACATCAATTTTTGTACTAAAATATTCTTTCTGTCATCATTTGTGGAAAGATTTGAGAAGTGCTGTCTCCTGGTCAGACCCTGTAATTCAGTGAAAGGGTGGAGTCAGAGTAAAACAATATGCATTCCCAGGATAAAGAGGGGGGTCATCACAGTGGCTGGTTTTGGAGGGGATTTTGCTGGGGGCTGGAGGGCAAAAGGCATAATTCACCCTATGCTTTTTGTTGTGCACGTCTTTCTGAAGCTGTTTAAAGGATATGTGATAAATATTTTTACAAAGTACTATAAAAAAGGACTTTATTGTTCAATATGAGGAGAAATGTCTGCCTTCTACATTAACTCCAACCCTGATCTCATGAGGCAGCTTTCATGTCACATTAACTTTTCTTTTTTTGTGTCTTTTGGACGTGACGCTGCACATGAGGTTCCACTGTCCCAAGGAATTAGTTTTTCGTCTTCATTTAAAACCCAAATGGTTTTTAAAAAAAAAAAAAAAAAAAAAAGATTGTTAATGTTTCCCCCACAGCCCATCTTTGACTGTTTCCTAACTCTGCCAATGAGTATCATAGCAACACTATTGGAGAATGCAAGAAGCAGATAAAGCTGTTGTATTGTTGCTGTTTCTGTTTTCCAGGGCAGCAAAGGGGAGAAGGGGGAGATTGGTCTTCCTGGACAGAGAGGCCTCTCTGGTCTTCCAGGATCTTCTGTAAGATTCACAACTTCTGGTACCCATTTTGTAAAACTGACTGGATTACTTTGAAGAAAAGAAAAGAAAAGAAAAGGAAATCCTCTGTAAAGTAGTTTGTTTTAGGTCTCAGATCACATCCAACCAAAGCTCTGAATGAATTGCACAGAATGTGGTTTGTATAATGTGTGATAGTGCAGTGTAAGTAACAGCAATAATGAATCGACTATGTTTGGCTTCTGCAGGGTCCCATTGGTCCTATGGGTCCCAGAGGACCTGTGGGAGAAAGAGTGAGTAATTGAATTAAATAACGTTCCAGAATCTAATGCAACCAAGCGGGATGTTACTGATTTCTGCTGGTTTTATTTACAGGGTCTGCCTGGCTTTCCTGGCCCCCCAGGCCCCCCTGTAAGTATACAACATCCACAAGTCTACAGAATTTACTATTTTAAATGTTAACTATAATTGCTTGTCTATTTTTTCTCTTTTTACAGGGTCCAGCAAGTGAAGGACCTGCTGTATGTATTGTTTTTCCTATTTTAGTCCTCTCATGAAGCCTAGTTTAACACTAGATGCACGTTGGCTTTAACCAACATTTTCACAGGGTCCTCCAGGGAAGCCGGGAACGCCAGGGGACGAAGGAAACATCGGACCTGAGGTCAGATTTGGAATCCAATAAGCACATTTTGTGGATAAACTAAGTATCAACCACCATTATGGCACTTTGTTTAGTTTTAATCGTTTTCATGAAATCACTGCAATGTTATTTGATCTCACAATTTAACAAAAGATGTTTGATTCCTTAAATAAAAAAAATCATTAAAAAAAAATAGACATATCTGGAAGAAGCGAAAACAACCACTCTTAAACCTGCAGTAACATCTGTGTAATATGTCTGGCGAACGAGTTCTAATGATCAAAGATTCTCCAAAAATATTCCAGGTCTCTGACCAATCACATCCAGAAAATGAAAGGTGTAAACCAAACACGCTCTCAAACATAATAGATGTAAAATTTAACATATAAATAAAAACAAATCTCTCTTTCTGTACATCTTTTCATCTATCTTCTGCCAACCAGTCATGGGGGCTTAGAGCCTTTCTTTGGACAGTATTTGGGTGAAAGGAAGGGTGCATCTTTGATTGGCCACCATTGCAGGACAATTTAGAGACACCAGACAGCTTAACAACTAGCTTTAGCAGTGGGAGGAAGTTGGAGCACCTGGTAAATCTGCAAGCTTCATACAAAGAGACCCCAGGCCAATGCTTGATCCAAATTCCTCAAATCACTAATGACACATAGGTAATGGCCGCCATAATAAGCTCTATCTGAATAGTGCTTGCAGTTAGGAAGGAGCTAGGACCAGGAGACAGGGACCTCCTGACATTCCTTTACTTAAACCTTATTCTTAAATCTGAACTCTAACAGTTTTTTTCTGCAGGTGCTGCTGAGTGCTTGCCACTGGCACAGTGAGGAAGCTAGTTATTTTTGGTAACTTTAGATGCAACTGTTCTGCATCTTTCCTCTTTCACCACCGCTATCAAAAGGATTTTGAGCAAAACCACAAATTATCATATATCTATAATACATTTTATGGGGCCCACAGGGACCTGGGGTCCTTGGCAGCCACCTAGTTTTGCCTAATGGTAACTCCGCCCCTGGATACTAATAAACACAACTTTATATGTTTAGGTTTTATAAAAGAGATTCAGCTGTTCACTTCATTTTGGATTTTTTTATTCTGGTAGTTCTTTTCCTGAAGGCTGCAGGCCTAATCTGACCAGCTTTATTTATGAGCCTGTCCGGCTCGTAATGACGTCTGTAAAGCTGAATGGTATCTGAATATAGCACAGCAGTCTGGACCTCCTTTCCTACCCTATGATAGTGTTCTTATTGTTGACCCTGTGAAAGGTGAAGGGATAGGAGCTAGGAACGGGATGATGTATTTGGATCAAACCTGGGACCTTATAGCTTCAAGAAAACAATGCTACTTGCTAGGCTAGCATGGAGCCCCTCTTTCCGTGCTACAACATGTTAGATTTTTTGGCAAATAGCTCAGAGTTTTCTCCTTTTCTCAAATAGTTAAGAAATTTTATTTGGCACTTCACATGAAGTTTACTGGACTAGATAACAATAAAGAAAATTTTAGGAATAAAGTCTAAGCTTACATTTTAACTGTAATTTCTCAATAAAATTCATTATGAGTATTTTCTGCTCTCATCTCTTAACCAAATCTAAAATAGTTTTAAACTGTTTTTTTTCGAGCAGCAAAGCACTGCGAAGGCCTATTGTATTTCGAAAGTTTCTTCTTATTATTATTCTTGTAGCACTTTGAAAGCATTTTACGGGGACTTCGCATATTCAAAAACTCACAAAAATGTGGCAGTAAATTGTCCCCGCGTGAAATAGCCAGTCTTTAATGGAATCCAAAATAACAGCCGCCCCAAATTACACCACTGCTCCCCCTAACGTGAGTTGGGGAAACTGTAAGTCAGTGTCAGAGATTTGAAATTTGGCACACAGGTAGATCTCCTCGCTCAGTCAGAATGAAAAAAGTCTCTTGGAGGTATACCCCAAACCCAACAGGAAGTCCTGGCCATTTTGGGTCAAAGTGCTGCGTTAAAGTATTTTAGCCATTTTTTAGCTTGGCAGCTTAACTTCTGACCAGAATTTATTTCAACGAAAAAGTATTAAAAAATGTAAAATGTTAAGCTCTTTGGACAGGTTCTCCAGAGTTTCCTTAGTCCTTAGTTTAACACCTTAGTTTGAGGATTGCAGGTAAACTCAGTTTTATAACCCACACCTTTGCAGAGTGTATCAATAACTTAACAGTGGTATTTTAAAAAATAGACATTTTTAGACCTATTGAAGCATTAAGGCTATAGAATATTTTTCATCGCTCAAAGAGTTCAATTCAATTCAGTTTATTTATATAGCGCCAAATTCACAACACATGTCATCTCACAAGGCACTTTGACAGTTCAACCAGATCGCTTACAGTCAAATTGGATACAAAGTTTTCTATCTAAGGAAAACCAAAGTAGTTGATTGTACACTTCATTGACTCAAATACAATCCCCCACACTAAGCATGCTTGTAGCTTACAGTGGAGAGGAAAAACTCCCTTTTAACAGGAAGAAACCTCCAGCAACCAGGCTCAGTGTGAGCGCCATCTGCCGAGGGCGACTGGGGTTCAAGGAGACAGAAGTAGAGATACAAAAAAAGCAGCTGTAAAAGGCGGCCCCGGTCCAGGAAACACACAGCCAGGCAGACGAGCTCCGAGGCAGCTCCCATGCCAGAGGACGAAGAGAGCACATCCACTCAGTCACGGTCAGAGAAACAGGACCACTACACTGGAAAACAGGCCGATCTCCAACATCTATAAACAAGGGTGTTGATAGAAGCAGCACAGCTGATGTTTCTTTCCAGGATGACGTCACAGCCAAACAGGAACAGACGAGGCAAAGCTACTCTGAGGAAAGTAGCTGAGAGCAGAAGGGAACGTTAGAGATTGAACTAACAGATTCTGCAGAATAGGAGAACAGAGAGAGAATGAAGCAGAATGATGAAATGGGTCCCTATGTCCTCCAAAAAGTCTAAGCCTATAGCAGCATAACTATAGAGATAGCTCAGGATAACCTGAGCCACTCTAACTATAAGCTTTATCAAAAGGAAAGTTTTAAGCCTAGCCTTAAAAGTAGACAGGGTGTCTGCCTCACGGACTAAAAAAGTGGTAGTTGGTTCCACAGGAGAGGAGCCTGATAACTAAAAAGATCTGCCTCCCATTCACTCTTTAGAAATTCTAGGAACCACCAGGTAAACCTGCAGATTGAGAGCGAAGTGCTCTGTTAGGAACATAAGGAACAAATCAGATCTCTGATATAAGATGGAGCTTGGCCATTTAAGGCTTTATATGTGAGAAGGAGGATTTTAAATTCTATTCTCTTGATTTAACAGGAAGCCAATGAAGAGAAGCCAGGATAGAAGAGATATGATCTCTCTTTTAATTTTCATCAGAACTCTGGCTGCAGCATTTTGGATCAGCTGGAAGGCTTTTAACTACAGTTTGTGGACTTCCCTGATAGTAAAGAATTACAATAGTCCAGCCTTGAAGTAACAAATGCATGGACTAGTTTCTCAGCATCACCCCTGGACGGGATATTTCTAATTTTTGCAATGTTCCTCCTAGATGAAAGAAGGAAATTCTAGAAACACTCTTTGATATATGGGATTTAAATGACGAGTCCTGATGATCAGAAATAACACCAAGATTTTTTTACTTTTATGATCTGAAATCAGTTTAATCCCATCCAAAATGAAGTGACTGGCTAATCAGTTTCTTTTCAGAGACTCTCCTGGTCCAAAGACTATAACTTCTGTTTTGTCTGGGCATTCAGAAACAGAAAGGTTAAGAGTCATCCAGGTTTTTATGTCTTCAAGACATGCCTGTAATGTAAGTAATGGGTTAGCTTCATGTGGATTTATAGACAGATGTAGCTGGGTATCATCAGCATAACAGTGGAAATTAATCCCATGCTGTCTAATAATTCTACCAATTGGGAGCATGTATAAAGTAAAGAGAATGGGTCCTAGCACTGATCCCTGTGGTACTCCACAGGTAACATTTGAGCGTGTTGAAGTTCCATTACTATATTAAATGTCTGACATGTGTTTTGAGTTTCTCAACATGCTTTTCTTTGGAACTTGCAGGGTCCACCTGGACCTAGAGGGGGGGTTGGTGTTCCAGAACCTTCTGGCCCACCAGGTCCACCAGGACCTGTGGTAAAAACTAATCTGGCTTTATGTAATTTAACATGTGATCATGTGCTGCATTTATTCTATGACATTTCTCTTTAAATCTTCTTTACTAATACATTGGGATTACAAATGCTGCTTGTCAACACTTGCTTATGCTAAGTTGGAAACAGAACTTCTAAAATAATTTAAAAAAGCCTACTGTAAATTGTCCTGCTATTAATTGGGCAATTGCAAACAAAAAGTTATAGATGGTAAATTTTAACTGGTGTGAAATTTTTTTGATTCTAGCAAAGTTGCAGCCCGAAATTTGGCTTAAAAGATCAAATCTAAAATGTACCTTTTTAATGCCAATGTTGACCAACAGCATATCTTTAACTGAGTTTTTTGTTTTGTTTTGAACTCTGCCAAAAGTCTTTATGCATAATAAATACTGATACAAGCAGATTCTTTAAACCACAGGCAGCTAAGCTACTCTACCAATTTTGAATATTTGTGCATGCAGATTATCAGTATAGCTCAACCATGAGTCAATGCTCGCTTCTTTGCCATCTTGCTTTTTAATGCGCCATAGAGTCTCCTATTATTGACCTGTTTCTGTGTGCTTATTTCAACTTTACCCAGTGTGCTTATTTCAACTTTACCCTGTCTGCTTATTTCAACCTGAGAAATGTGAAGTTGTAGGGAAACTGAGACTTCAGCCAATTCTTTCAAGGGAGGCTTAAATTTATTTTTATGTCTGCAGAGGTAGAGAAAAAGCTCTGACTGGGGGAAGTCCAGCACACACAGTTACACATCCTAACAGACACACCCCCATGGGAAACCAACCCACCCCTGCATATAAAGAACTTTCTTACACACAAACATTCAGAGAAAAACAACTTCAGTTCATCAAGGACATAAATGTTTCACTAGCCTGATGAACATTTCACAACAGCAGTCTTCCGTTCACGGCATGAGGGAGTCTTAAGCTAGCCTGACGTAGTCCTACTCAATTCTAGTCAGAATATGAGTCTGATACTGCTCCATAGAGCTGTGATTATGGGGCGTGTTTTGAACGAACCAGGAAAAAAATGCCTCTGCACTCAATTGGATAGACCTACAACCAATAAGAGCAACGGAGTGCGTGACGTATGTTAAGCGACGCAGAGTTGTTGTCAACAAAAATCAAAGTGTGCAGTTGCACGCCTAGAATAAGAAGATGAGCCTTGATCGCGTTTCTCTGTTCCTCTTTTAAAATTAATTTGCTGTCGATATCTTCTAGAACAGACCTAATAGCAGAATCTACACACCTCAACTCTCCAGCGGCAGCCATTGTTGTTGTCACCCATGCGCACTTTGGTGACGTGGTTGATTACGTTACTGTTGATCATCTGTCCATCATCGTATAAAGCCCGCCCTGACAATTTGATTGGCCCGCCAGATATTGTGCGAGCATACTTGCGCTACTATTAAACAATGCCAGACCGAACTTCCCGACCTCAAACGTTGTGGGCGGGACTAAGTTCGGAATGGCACCCAGGCTAGTCTTAAGCACCTTAAAGGGCATAATATCTATATTTCACCCCTTGTCTAGAGTGCGAGGAGGCAACTGCTCGGCCAGACCCCCACTACTCCCCTTCTGCATAATGTTCCAGCATAGACTGTACAAGATTTCTCTACTCTTATTAGGGCTGAGAAAAGACACACCGGAAATATCATCCTCACAGAAAAGTAAACAGGTCCACTTGACAGGGTGTGATATATTGAAGACTCATGTTATTATAAATGTGCAACGCATAAATAGTTACAATGAATGGAGAGTAGTTTATACATATTCGTTTAAGCTTAAAACTAAGCCTATATGAGTATTTACATCATGCATTTCTTTTGGCAGAATCCTTACCTCATACTTTGCATCACTAAATGTATAGAGATGATCTACTTTAAGTGGGTGTGAATATGCGTTCCAGTTAAAGTGTTTGGTGATTTTGTTTGTGATGATGTTGCATGCAGCATTTCCTTTTCTCCCATTCACCACAGTTTTCTGCTGTGGTGTCTTTATTAGATCCATTCCCACTGCCATTTTTAGGTGTCACTTCTGCTGTCTTTTTAGGGACCCGCCTGTGCCAACACTGAAGGAAGTGGGGAATCTGTGAGTGTTTTTGCTGTTCAACACACAGCCTATTTTTCCTGGATGCACATTTACAGTGGTGGCAGGATAACTTCCATCAGAGAGATCCACCGCCGCTAAAGTGAAGCATGTTCTGTGTAGCTTGTGCAGTGTCCCGTCAGCCCCGTCCTGCTGGACCCCAGGGACCTGCATGGGCTGCCAGGGATGAAGGTGAGGAATGCAGTGCCGCTTAAATGAGTTTCCTCCTCAGATACCTGTTAATGTTCTCAATAGATAAATATTTGTCGTGCTAAAATTAAACATTCTTGGATCTCAAATCACTTTCATATCATGTACGTCTAATTACTGTTACCTTATTTGAATTACTGTCTAGAGGTTTGGGGAAACACTCTATCACCACTCACTACAGCCACTAGTCATAATGCAAAAAAGAGCAATAAGAATCATTCACCTATTCTCGCATCCTATACAAACTCATTATTTCTAAAATCTAAATTGCTAAAATACAGGGATTAATAGGAATACCAAATTGTAGTATTCATGTTCAAAGTAAAGCCTATAGCCTATTTCCTTGAATATAATGCAGATGTTCTCTTTAAGGGAGGGAGTGGCACGATTTAAGGAAGGACATTTTAAGCACCAATAGATGTAAAACAGTAAGGAAAAGATTATGTTTATCAATTTATGAGTTAAATTGTGAACAAACTAAATGAGAACCTAAAGAAATGCTCAAACATAAGCCCTTTTCAAAAATGTACAAAGAACTTATTTTCAAAAGGTATAAAGATTTGTAGAAAGTTTTGTTTGTGTTTTTGTTTTGTTTATTTGTATATATGTATGAGGGTATATGTGTATATATATTTATGCATGTATATGTGTAGGTAGGTATGTATTTATATGGATATATATACCAACATAATTATAAATATTGTAAATTGGAAGAAATACAAGAATTAAAGGGTAGGAGCACATAAGTTTTACTCCTTCCTACCCCTTTCGCACATGTAATAGAGGTCAATTAACTCCAAAGAAGGGTAGCTTTGTTGTTTTTCTCCAATGTTTTTAAACACTCGCTTATTTTTTATTTTATTTTTTCTCTTCTAAATAAAGATACCAATCCAATCCAATTTCTCCAAAAATTCAGTTTAATATAATTCCATTTTACCCAGTTCATTTCAGTTTATTTATTCTTATGACTAATGCTTCTGCAAGGTGCCATACCGAAAGATGTTAAATGGCCAGTAATTATATTTCTTTGAAGTGAGAGGATTGACCAAAGCGCCACACTATAATCAGTCATTCACCTAGACACTAATGATGGCAAACTACATGGTAGCCACAGCTGCCCTGGCTCACTGAAAAAGTTTAGGCTAAGAGTCCTTCTGAATTCATTAGTAGCCATTGCAGGTGGAAGTGTCTTGCCCAAGAACACAAATAAAAAAAATAGATGTTTCTATTGCATAGGGTCAGGCATAATACCGTTGATGCAAATAAGAACCAATTTTAATATTCCGCATTTAATTGTTTCTCTACTCTAAACTGCAAATCAACAAAAACCTTTTTAAATCTTTTTTCTTGCTCACACTGGCTAATCAGAAATAAATGCATTTTATTAGTAGCATCTAGCTGCTAATCTCTGTCCTAATTTTTGAAATGTGAGCTAACAGACCCGACCTCTACACAAAACGCCTTAACCAATCCTTACATTAAAAAACAGATAAAGATGGGTAGATTTTCTGACCTTGTCTGTATATTGGTAACTTACGTATATTTTACCAAGGATGTGAAAGACTTAAATTTCATGTTAAATATTTCTAGAATTTCAAATCCTGGCCCAGGGTCTTTTCTGTATGGGAGTTTGCATGTTCTCCCAAGGCATGCGGTTCTCTCCGGTACTCCGCTTCCTCCCACAGTCCAAAAACATGACTGTTAGGTTAATTGGCTTCTAAATTGTCCTTAGGTGTGAGTGTGTGTGTGAATGGTTGTTTGTCCTGTGTGTCTCTATGTTGCCCTGTGGTGGACTGGCAACCTGTCCAGGGTGTACCTCGCCTATTGACTGCTGGAGATAGGCACCAGCACCCTTTATGCACCCCAATTGGGACAAGCGTGTAGGATAATGGATGGATGGATGGATATTTCTAGAATAAGCTTGTTGACCTTGTCCATATAAATAATTCCAGTGAGATCCAGCATTTGTTGTCTTCTACTTAATGAGTTGATTAAACCTTCCTCTGACATTCCATAAAAATCTGGGTGGGGTTTTTTTTTTTTTGGTTGATCTGTCATTAGCAATTTCTGATTTAGGTTTCCCAAAAATATATCACATTGCACCTTAGCAAAGACGAAAAAACTTAAAGCTACAGTGTGTAATACAATTACAGGGATATACAGTCAGAAATGTAATATATTATACATAACTATGTTATTTATCATCATCTACGAGCTCAGCCTCTTAACCTTAAATACTTATGCGTTGCCTTAGAATTCGTTATTTATAATTACATAGGAGCGGGTCTCGCAGCCATGGAGGCAGACATCTTTAGCGCCACGGCAAAGAGAGCCAACAAACTAGCGATTGCGAGATCGCCCACATGCCTGAAAGTAACTACGGCAAGTTGAGAGAGATGAACTGACACGGTACTGAAATCTATACCCTACACAGACTAATGAAATACTATCTGTAAAATTATCTATGTAAAACAAAAACCATCACTTGAGAAGGTAGGTGATGCGGACGCCGGAAGACATTTTGTCCCGTAACGCCGCCGTACTGCATCGGGGGGAGAAGTGGTGGGGGAGATGTTCATGTTGCTGCAGTCTGCAGTCTGGACGTTAGATGTCGCTGAAAAATTACACACTGTAGCTTTAAGACAGTAAACTGTCTGTTTTGTCCGTTTAGAGCTTTGATATCAAAGAGCTACCAATGGTCGAAATCTATAGAAACAGGCATCAAATCAGCCAATGAATTATATTTGGTAAATTAGAGTAAAAATGTTCGGTCAGTATATTAGCTCTTAAATTATTCCTCCATTGGTGCATCATAACAGCAAACTTGAACATGCTTAAATAAAGGAGTGATTGTTATGACTATTACCATACATACACACGCTTTGGATTTGTTGCCTTAGGGTCACAAAGGACTGCCTGGAGAAGCCTGGAAAAGATGGAGAGCCTGGAGAAAAGGTTGCAAAAATAAATCTTTTAACCTTATTTAAGTTGAAAACCAGTTCTGTCTGTTTGAACAGTGAATTTATGTCAATGCTTTTTTTTTGTCTAAGGGGGAAGTTATAGACAGGTCCTCAGGGTCCACCAGGTCAGACATGGGGATCTATGTAGGGGATTTATTTTTATTTATATAATACAACACAATACAATACAATACAATATACAGATCAAATATAAACTTTGTTTTAGGGGCAAAGAGGACCAATCGATTCCCAGGGACCCCAGGAGAAAAGGAGACCGAGTAAGTTTTATGCTGATGACATAGTGATTTGTTTCCATGGGGAAATCTGACTTCTATGTTTTACAGGGCGCTTCCTGGTTACAACGGGCGCGCCCCAGGTCCAACTGGTCCACCCGAGCTCCTGTAAGCAGTCTGATTTGGTTTGATCAATTCGTTGCCTCTTGTTAGCTGTTTTAAGACAGGAAGGATGTTATTGATAAATCACTGTTCTCAGGGTGTGGAGGGAGCCAGAGGACGCGAGGGGTTGCCAGGGAGAGAAGGGCTTATGATGTGAGTTCTGAAAAGTTGACGTTTGTGTGGATTTAAAAATGTATTTTTAAAAAAAAGCACAAATAATATTTACTATATAAATATTTTACAAAGGGAGCTATGGGACCACAAGGAAAGCCGGTGTTAAAGGAGAAAAAGGAGAAGTCGTATGTGTTGATATTCAGATATATTTTGTCTAGCATCTTCAGTTTTTCTAAAATATTCTACTGTCTATTGTGGCGCTGAAGGGTGAGCCTGGCAAGGATGGACTGGATGGGCTTCCTGGATCTGATGGTATCAAGGTATCTCTAAAATCCCATACCTTGTTTTTCTCACAGAAATAAAACTGTAATTTATACTAGCTAAACTTCTCCTCAACAACAGGTTTGACCTGTGCAAAAAAAAAAAGATTTATATTTTTCTGAATCAACAACAAACAATAGTTTTCCCGCACTTTAAGCTTTCCTGAAGCGTAAAACTCTTTAGTGTTACTACTGCACACCAAGTTTGTTACAGTAAAACTGAGCCTATAGCTACAGTATGTCTCAGAGAGATAAAAGACTGAGCACTAAGAAAACAGGGCCAACTATATTACATATAATCCAAGGTGTAGATGGCAGCAGCTCAGCTCATATTTTTCACCACAATGGTGTTACAGCCAAATAGGATCAGGTCAGATGAAGCTACTATGAAATGATACACAGAGAGAACATAAAGTTAGGGATTTAATCATAAATACTGAAGAATAGGAAAATAGCAATGAAGAAAGTGGACCCCATGTCCTCCAGCAGCTTAAGCCTATAGCAGCATAACTATAGAGATAGGTCGGATAACTTGAACTACTTGACTAATAGCTTTTTCTAAAAGTAAAGTTTGAAGTATTGTTCCAATTTTAAAATGAACTACCATGATTTAACACTGTGGTAAAGGTAACATAGATAAAACCACTTTCATCTAAAAATGAAAAGCACATATATTTATTTGTACTAACTGTGGATTTCTTCATCAGGGAGCCTGTTAGCAGGCGCTGTTGGAGTTAGAGGGATAGTTGGTATTCCAGTAAGTGCATACATTTATGTTCTTTCATCTGTCATTCATTCAATTTAATCCCATTTTTAAGGTGTTACTTTTTAAGGTTATAGAACAGAAATTTTAGGGTGTACCTAACATTTAAAAGCTTATACTCTACAGCAGGGGTCACCAACTTTTTGTAAGGCTGAGGGCTACTCATGGCTACAGAGTCATAGGAACGGGCTACCAATACTGACCTATGAACTGAGGGGATCAGTGTTCACCTACAGTAAATCTCATCCATAAAAACTAATTTTTATTCTTATTTTATTCTTTATTCATTTCTAATTTTCTTTTTAATATTGTAATTTTGAAACCACTGAAATATAATGAAATAGTTAACATGATGAAATAATACATAAATGATTAAAAAGAAGAGCAACAGAATAAAAAAAAATTAAACTTAACCCGCTGAGTAAGTTCTTTTCTGTTTTCAGAAGACTAAGAGGGCACACCATGTGGTCCTGAGGGCCCCTTTGGTGCCCGAGGCAACGCTGGTGACCCCCGCTCTACAGCAAATATTACTTTACCAGTGTGTTAGATAGATGTCTTCTAGAAGTTGTCATTCTATGTGCACAAGCAACCATATAATGCAGGAACATGTAAGTGTCACAGTCAAAATTTTTAATAACTTTAAAGAAAATAAATAAAAATCTCTTTCTCAGTGTTGGGAAGATTACTTACATAAAGTATCTGGGTATATTTACCAGCTACCTCTCCCAAAGAGTAATTGAGACTGTTATCCAGTTACTGCTAAATCTAAGTAACTATTTACTTGGCAAAGTAATAGTTATTAGCAGTTATTTTTCAACATCTAAAATCTTGATGAATCTGAATGACTTCAATGTTATTGGAACCTATGCAAATTAACCAATGTAAAAAAGACTCAAGAATTAAGACTTTTTTTATACAAATAATATGTTTTGTTCTTAGGGTCTGCCAGGAAAGCAGGGAGTAGCTGGTCCTCCTGGGGAAAAGGTAATCATATTAATCATCTTTTGGAGAAGCATGATATCATGACCAGAATTTGACACCTGCTAAGCAAACTTCTCTTTCTTTAACATTTATGCAAACAATAGATTATTTCTAAAAACTCAGTGTTATTCTTTATATGGATTTAGGGTGAGACTGGTTCAGAAGGACCTATGGGACCGGTTGGGCTTCCTGGAAAAACTGTGAGAAGCCACAGACTAAATATGTAGATTATTTATTTATCTATCCTGCAAGTGTATTATTTACAAACTTATCTTTGTTTTCATGCAGGGGCAGCCTGGAAATGATGGGGAGGATGGAAAACCGGGAGAAAAAGGATCCACTGTGGGTTTGCTTCAATTTTCTTTTCTTTTTGCCTGATTATTTGGTTTTTGCTTCCAAAAATGGGTCCAAATTGCTACCTTTGATAAACTGTTCAAATTAAGAAATACCTTATATTTGTGATCCATAAAACATTTATTTTACTCTGTTAGATGAAACTGATTAATTCTTTTCCATATGTTTGTAATTTTCTATTTTCTTACAAATAATGATGTGATTTTTTTATTTCTTTAATGCAGGGTGCAACAGGAAAACAAGGACCAATGGGGCCTGTTGGTCCAAAGGGAATCCAGGTGAGATATATGCAGTTTAAAATCTTCTCTCTAGGTAGAAATGTGTTTTTGTTGCAAGAACTAACAAAAAAATTAGCCTTACCACACTTTTCTTTGCTAAATAAAATGTTGCCATAATGTTTAGCTTAAAATTACTGCTAAATAGCTTTAAAAAAGCTAACACTTTGAGCTTACTGCATCCCCTAATATCAATTTCGAAGGGGATTATTTAATGAAATATGTATTGAATCAATAATGTATTAAATAAACAAATTGATAAATATTTAAGACATTTCATTATTTCAATTTACATTTATTTCCTGTCATTTTTATTTATTTCATGGTACATTTATTTATTTCATTTTGTCTTTTTTAAGCCTCCATAGTATATAGTTTGATAACTGAAATAAAGCTTTAAAACAGAAATCTGTAATGTGTCCGCTACATTTATTCTGAATTTTCGATTATCAGGGTGACAAAGGAGATAAAGGAGCTACTGGGCCCAAAGGATTGAAAGGTCATACAGGCCATAAAGGCGATCAGGTGGGAGAATAGCTGTTCTTAGTTGAGTTTTGCTAAAGTACTGAGCGCTATGGGAATCCATCAGCACATCATTATCATTTTGATTCCGGAGTTTAGGGACCAACTGGGCCTGTAGGACCAAAAGGAAGTCAGGTAAGAGTCATTATGATGATAGAATAATTTCTGTGAACATTTTTCCCACCATGTGGTTTAATAATTACACATTCATCATGTCACCTTTTGAAAACAGGGAGATCCAGGCCTGACAGGAGACCCTGGTGTCAAAGGAGATCAGGTATTATCTTTATATTTTTTTAATAGACATTCATCCCTCTTTGGATCTAATAGATTGTCCCGATGTCTTTCAGGGCCCTCCTGGTGTGTCTGGCATCAAAGGAGAGGTATGAATTAATTAAGTTACCACAATAACTTAAATGTTTAACAGTAGAAGAGTCTGGAAGAGTCTTCTGCTGAAGCTAAACAGTCCACCAAAAGCATTCTGGTTTTTAATCAAGGGAAAAACGTACTTAAACGATTTATTTTTCCATGCCAGCGTGGAGAAAAAGGTCAAAGAGGATCTACAGGTGCTGAAGGGAGACCAGGTCAGCCAGGACACGCAGGAGCAACGGGTCCCATGGGAGCACGAGGGTTGGAGGGAGATCCAGGCATCCCTGGACCACCAGGTCCTAGAGGTCTACCTGTGAGTCACAGATGGCTTTACTTGACAGGTTATCAAAATAGGATAAACTCTCTCTGCCCTTTGTAAATATACCAAAAAACAAGGGTTGGTGTTTTCCTAAATAAAATGGCTTTAGTTTTCCTTTTTCTTCTTTTTGTGCCCCAGTTTCATTTTTTAAATTTAAAATAAGATGTAATGATTTTCTTTAGAAATTGGAAAGGGAAAAAAATAGTCAGGAAAGCCATTGTGTTAGCTGCTCTCTTTTGCATTATTAATTGTCTACCACTCACCCATGATTGGTCATGGTAGCAGGTAGCCAATCTGGCTAGCTCAAGTGGAAGTCAACCGTCCCGCAAAACAGGAAGCCTGGGTTAGTATCCCATGAGTGTGAGTCCTTGGGTAAGACCCTTTGTTGGGTTTAAATCCAGAGAAATGTGAGTTTAAGAGGACGAAATGATCAAACACAGACAGGGATTTTGCAACGTCAGCCTCTGCACAGGGGAGAAGAACTGCTGGCTCACAACCAGCACCTTTTCTCCCAGTTCCCTTCACAGCAAAGCCTTTTATGAACAGTTTACAACATAATACGGGGGGTCTTAAAAAGGAAACCCTGTAATGATTATCTGCTGGCTGGATGCAGGTCATAAGACAGTGCGACTCTGCCTCATGACCTACTGGATGCAGGTCATAAAAGCTTATGACCCTCCTGATTGAATCACAGGACAGAAATGTAGCATCTTATTTCTTCAATGTTTCATATGCTCCACACATTAATTTTATAATTGTAACTCTAACACCCTTCACGCTAATGCCTGCTCTTTGGGGAATCTCTGAGGATTCTGAGTTCGAACCCCACTCCCACGGACTGCCACTCTGGGTCTCTGAGTACTGCTTCCTCTGGCGCTGCACTATGGTGCAGCCCACTGCATCCCCAAGGGGATGGCTTTAATGCCGAGAATTAATTTTTGTTGCTCTTGTACTTGTGGACAGTATAATGAAAATAAAATAAATAAAATAAAACACCAGGGGGAAAAAGGCGGGCATCAGGATCACATGCTTCACACCTGCATCTTCCATCCTCTTAATATGCTCTGAGATCTATTTGAAGACACCATAAACAGGATTGGTGTCATGAGCTTCGTTTACATGTGCAAAATTTTCCAATCAGATCCAAACTTTGGTTGATCGGAAATTCAAAATCTCCTAAGAACATGGACATATTCAAATGAAATGATCCAATCATGACGTGCATACATGTACCAAGCGTTGGATCAGATTAAATCTTAAGCATGCAAGTAGAACTTCCTGCCAAACTTGGCAGTTCTGTCTGCGCCTGGTTTTTGGGAGGCCTGATTAAACGATAGCTGCGCTCGGAGCGAGCGGAAAGAAAACGGAGAGAGGAGGGAAAAGGCTTGGCAGCGAAAATGTCAGAGAGAAAAGAATGAGCGATTGAACCGGCGTGGGAGAGCGAGTGGGCTGTGGAGAGAGAAAAGAGGAAGAGGAGGAGGATAAATTCGCTTCCCGCAGCTTTAAATGAACTTGAGTGTATAAGTCGGCGGGCAGACTCCTCCCGCCATGTTGTTCGCCAACAAGAGCGAGAGCGACCGGTGGCTTCCCTGTTGTTGACAAGGCGAAAACGTCACGCTGACGTCGCAATAACATGCGCAGTGAAGATTATTTTACCTCTTTAAGATCCGAATGGGTGTTTTACATGGACGCCAATCAGAATGGCGATCGGCAAAACCACACCTCTCTCTTTCGAATTAAATTTAGATCCGATCGGACCGAATCGGCTTGGAATCTTCAGTCTGACATGTTTAAACTTGAAACATTTTTGATCTGATCAGGCCTTCAATCCGAGCAAGTTGTGTCCATGTAAACGTAGCGGTAGATTCCAACACCTAACAGAAACAGAATACAAAAAAGGTGTGGCTTTTTTTAAGGAGGTAATACGCTAGCCCTCAAAAGCAAACCTGGTGTTTCTTACTGTACAACTGCACCACCTTAAAAATGCTCCAAAGCAAATGGTTATAGGGGTTTAACAGAACAACAAACCTCCCATGATCTCCTCAGCAATTCATCAAGGGTAAATATCTGGCCTAATTTTTAACTGCTACAACAAGATTAATGATAATCCAGAGGTCTGGATTTCTTACCTTTTTGTGGATCCTGGTTAGTCTTTTACAACTTGTAAATTTGGGATTCAAACTTTAAAGGATAGTTCGGTATTTTTGACATGAATCTGTATGGCATCCTCATCACCAGTGTCATGCAATCACACCGACGCTTACCCCTGGCAGCGCCCTGTGAGCAGAGTTCTCGGCCCAGTTTTGGCCCAGCCGAAAGTAGTCCGCATTGCGGCGGAAGACCAGCGAAATAAAACTTTCTCTCTTCCCAAAACATTATGTGTTCAAAAGAGCCATATTTTTTGCATCCCAAAAACATTGTAGTGGAAAAGTCACACGTCGCTATCACTTGGTCCTATTTTCTCTGTTCGTATCAGTGCGCGCCGCCGTTATTTCGCTGGTCCTAAAACCTGCAGGACTACCGCTTGACCAAAACTGGACGATAATCCCGCTCAGGACGCTGCCAGGGTAAGTCAGTGCGATTGCATGACACTGGTGATGGGGATGCCATACAGATTCATGTCAAAAATAATCGAACTATCCCTTTAAGTACAAAACACATGTAGAAAAATCTCCAGCAAAACAATTGAGTCAGTTGTGCTTTTAGACTTTTAAGTGCCAAGAAATACGCAAAGTGATTAATATGGCATCTATGGAAACCAAGATGTCAGTTCAGGGGTCATATACATGTAAACAGTCCACTGAGCAGAGGTCATACAGGATAGAGGCAGGGGGCAGAGACAAACCGTTTGGCTTTGAGGCAAATATAGTAAAATTAGGCTTACTCTTTAAAGAACTGGGGCCAAAGACTAAAGACCTGACCTCTACTTAACTCTTAAATACTTTCATCCCTCAAAGACTTTAAACTTGACTTAGAAAAATTACTTTTCTGCAACAGAAATGCTTTTAGAACTCTTTTGTAAAACGATATATATGTCTTTATTAACACCTTTCACAGGGCCCAAAAAAGAATGATGAAAAGCTTCGAAATGTGTCTCACGGGGTTGTTGAAGGTTGATTAATTTGATTTTAAAAATTACCTCCACTTGTATATCCTCACCCTAGCATAGAAAGAAGATATACCATGCTTAGCTGTGATATTTGTTCCTTGGCCATGTAGAACAATTGAGGGAATTTATGAAAGAATTCTTGAAGAGACCAGCAGCCATAGGGTGCTCCTGGTACACCCGACCAGCAGGACCTCCAGGACCTCCTGACCAGCTGGAGAAACAGGAGCAGTGGCATTCCAGGTCCAATGGGTCCCAAAGGCCACCCAGGCTTTTATGGGCTTCCAGGTGCACCTGGACAAAAAAGGTAAGCATTAATTCATAACCCTTTACTTCCAATAAACTGCCTTGCAAAATGAAACAAGCTACTGACTCAGGCTGCACTTGATCTCAGATGTACTGATTCTTTTCTTTGCTTTTCAATAAACTGCATATAGAAGGAGAGGCCCTGCAAATGTATACATTGCCAGTCATGAACAGCAACAAGCTGTTGGCGCCTTTTAAATCATCTACATCCGCGGTTCTTTGTACTCTGTGTTGCTTCATTGTCCAGGTGAAGCCGGGCAAAAGGGGGAGACAAAGGAGACAAGGGAGAGGATGGTGTAGGGACCAAAGGAAGTCCAGGGGCACCAGGTGTACCAGGTGAGACTACTTTCATATCAGAAGACTGTCAGGTTTGTGTGGGACTCATGAAAAAAACTACTGCTGAGTTACTTATGGAGGACAAGATTTGTGGAAAAAATTTATAATGCTAGATTCTGACTTTAAAAGAACCACAAAGCAGTGGGGTTACAAAGCAATATGCAACGACTCATACAAATTATTGAATTAGATTTTACATCAAAAAGAAAAAACTCTCTAATTCTTTTAGGACAGACCAGCAGTAAGTGATGAAGAAAGGATAATGTGAGTACAGTAGTAGTAGCCATTCAACATGCGTTCTTCCCAGTCAAAAGCCAGCCTAATGGCTTTTGACTGGGGCCAGGTATTCCGCCAGGCTAGAGATTTTTTTCTTTGATATTGAGAATAAAGTCATAATAATATTAAGAGAATAAACCCATATAATTATGTCAATAAGGTCGCGAATAAAATAGTCATAAATTTATTTAGAATAAAGTTGTAAACTACCAGAATAAAGTCACTGTAGCTGCCATCACAGTCGACCATTTAAATATTCTAATATTTAGTTAAAAACAACAGTTGATATATACATAATAGTATTAAAATTAAAAGTTAAATCATAAAGGAATAAATAACTTTAGTAAATTTTTGTGTTTATGGTATGACATTGGTTAAAAAAGCTATTAAAATGTAAGCAGGAACCTATGTTGTTTTCCATAGGAAAGATTGATTGACACAATTTTTTGCACCTGTTTTTCAAGAAGTTTCACCAGAAAGCTATAAGACTAGTTTTCTGAGAAAAGCTGTATGGGTTATCTTATTATTCTCTGGAGTTTATGCGCCAATGAGGTACAACGTTGTTTTTACTTATATTTATTTGTGTAAAGTTTTATATTTGTTTTGAGCTGAGCTGGGTTTGCTGTTTCCCTTCTTAGTTCTGACCTGCATTTTTTGAGGGCTTTTTATAAGATGGTCCACAATAAATGGCTGTTAAAACCATTATCTCTGAGGAGTAACAGTCACAAAATTACCAGTAAAAAAGTCACATCGAGAATAATTTGAGAATAAAGTGATAATATTAAGACAACAAAGTCCTAAAAATTACTGAAACAAGTTGTTTTTTTTTAAGACAACTCTACAAGGAGTAGTTTCTTCACTAAAAATGAGGAATGTCTAGCATTATGCAAAGTTTGACAAATAAGGAAATCATTTAACACACCAGCATCAAATTGGGCAAAATGTCAAAGTGGACCTCAGGTTGTTGATTGGTGGAGCTGGTCAGTCGTCATCTGCTACGGAGCCAAGCTTTTCTCTGAAACAGGTTGTGGTATGATGACCTCATTCTCATAATATTACAAATTTATTCTTTTCTTTAATGTTACGACTTTTATTCTCAAAATAAAAATGAAATAAAAATCTCTAACCTGGCCTAATACTTCCGCACTGGCGCTCTCATAGTCGCAGACATTTTTTAACTCTGACTCCACCCATTCACTGAATCGTAGGGTCTGACCAGGAGATAACGCTTTCTCTTTTAGATCTTAATGTCCACAAATCATGACGGAAAGAAATATTTTAGATGTTTAAAAAAGAATTTTAGGGGACTAGCCAATGGCTCATCAAGAGAGTAATTTTTGAATGGCTACTACTGTACTCAGCTTTTCTAAATTAGTCATTTTTGCTTAAATTAAGTGCTTTTTATTGATTTGAGGAGGTATTGAGATAATTTTACAATGGAACAAGACAATTTACATTTAAAATAAAAAAAAAAACAATTACTTTGTCTTATTTCGAGTGCATATTATCTAATTATCTTGTTTTAGAGTAGAAATACTCATTCCATTGGCAAATTATCTTATTTATCTGCTAAAAATTGAGGGTAAATACACCTCAATTTAAGAAAGTTTTTCTTAATTTGATGGTTTTTGTAGTGTAGGTGATAATCATCGAAAAATACTAAGTGGGTTTATTTTTTCACCCCTTCCCCTGATATCCCTTTTATAAAACCCATCTTTATATAAGAGTTAGCAGCAGGCAGAAAGGTCTATTACGGGGAACAGTCTAGAACTGTTTGCTTTCTGAGAAAACACCAGTGTTTTTAAAAATAATTATCTGAAGACTGTATTAATAAAAATGTAAAAAATTATGTTATATTAGTTACATTATAGTCATCAATAATAATGTATACATTGTACATAATAAATTCTATGAGGAATGAATATCTGGCGTTTTATCATTAAGGAAAATGCTTTTTGATGAACTACTTACTTTGTTCTCTCTAATACACAAAAACTTCTAACAAAAGAGCAGGGATTTTGTGTTTGTCATACATAAAAGTATCCATCATTAATTTTTTTATTTTGGCCTTCAGTTTGTAGCATACTTTTGTTATTCAAATTATAGAATAGAAATTACTTCTCGCATGAAATGACAAAAACACTGCTACCTTTATACATGTGATAAAGGCCAGTTACAACCAGTAGGCAATGCATCACAATATTCTTAACATATTCAAAATATACAGCTGTGATTCTTCTTCTCTCTTTTCATTTGTGCTGTTAAAAAAATAACACACATGATTTTTTTGTTTTTGTTTTTTCAATCTTACAAGCACTTTTGCAAGTGAAACTATTGTAGATGAGTCTAAATCAGAGAGAAGATTAATAGTTCTGTGTGGATAAATGATAATCTACTCCACCTTTTTTTTAACGCACTAACAAACAGCAACTCTACTCCAACTCCTCTCCATGGCAACCGGATCCTGCAGTTGCTATGATTTGAAGCTAACAGATTATTGAAAATGTCTAAAAGGAATAAGGATCCTTGCTTCATATTCAATCCATGTTTGATAAGATTTCCATTAGGACCCTGAAATGTCCTTGCCTTTCCCCTGTGGCAAGGTTCTACTAGACCATCACCAATAGACGCTCTGCAATTAATCACTGCTGTGACTCTATGCGTTTAATCCAATAACTTCCATATATTGTTCTGTAAACACAGACCCAACTAGCTGTATGTCAGGACAATAAATGAAAGTCTGATTTCAGCTCAAATCATGCACAACAGGTAACTCTAAACTTACTAGAATAAATTCAAAGCAACTTCCATCCAAAGTATAAGAATAATAACATCATCAGTGCAGTCAGTTCATCCAGATTACCATCCTGCCTTCAAATATTATTTCTGTTGGAGCCGCTCAGACCCCTGTACACCGGCGGTGTGCTGTCACTAGGAATCCCATTCAACAGCAGCCTTTGGAACAATAAATTAAACTCTAAAATAATCTGGATTTATCAATGTACACACTTTAATCTTATATGTTAGTAAACCATTCAGTCCTTTTTGGTAGGCTGCAATCAACACAGCACATCTTAAAGGAATAGTACACCCAAAACATGATTAGCCTTCATTTTCTACCACCCCCATGCTGAACAACACTCTGGAGTACTTTTTGATATCTCAAATGCATCTGGAGATCTGAGGCTTCTTGCTGTCTGCCGACATTCAAATAATGGAGGTCTATGGCACCCGAGACAGAAAGGTCCATAAAAGTCCACAAAAAACGTGTCAATATTCCTCCATACTGCTCGTCCAATGTACTCCAAGTGTCCTGAGTGGGTAGCATCCAGAATTTACTCAAAACAAAGTCATTTAGAATGTTTTTAGACATTTTTCTTTCGTTGTTTCTTTCTTTGCACAGGTAAACAGCACATTTCTTCTTCTACGCTTGCATTATTGGCAGAGCAGATGCTGAATGCGCACTTTCATCTGGTTTGGTCTGCCGTGGTTTCCGTAGCGTCGTGAACGCGCCGGCGCGCGCTTTCAGGAAATCCTATACACTACTGTTTATGCTCTAAAAACATTCTAAATGACTTCGTTTCGAGTAAATTCTGGACGCTACCCACTCAGGACACTTCGAATACATTGGACGAGCAGTATGGAGGAATATTGACACGTTTTTTGTGGACTTTTATGGACCTTTCTGCCTCGGGCGCCATAGACCTCCATTATTTGAATGTCAGCAGACAGCAAGAAGCCTCCCAGATCTCCAGATACATTTGAGATATCAAAAAAGTACTCCAGAGTGTTGTTCAGCATGGGGGTGAGTAGAAAATGAAGGCTAATCATGTTTTGGGTGTACTATTCCTTTAAGGTAATGAAGGGAGAGGCATGGTTGTGTATGTTCAAAAATATAGCTTGCGGGAACTGTTTTTCTACGATCTCCTACAGCACCTTTAATCACTGTTGTGACTCTATGCGGTTTAATCCAATAACTGTCATATATTGTTCTGTAAACACAGACCCAACTAGCTGTATGTTAGGACAATTAATGAAAGTCTGATTTCAGCTGAAATCATGCACAACAGTTAACTCTAAACACACTAGAATAACTTCACAACAACTTGCATCCAAAGTATGAGAATAAATAAGTAAAAATCATTCAACTCCACATCAAATTTCATATTTCAGTTAAAATCCCTGAATTAAGCTAATGAAACTCAATCAAACCAAGTAGTAAGCACTAGTATAAACTAGTACTGAAGTACTATGAACTCACACAAAGAACTGAAAACAAGAAAGGTTGAAAACCATTATCAATAAATATTAGAATTAAGTCACAGTTCGGCATGAATTTAATATTTGAGAACCAACATTCATATTGAGGAGTTTGGACATTTCTAATGTTCAGGAAAGTTCATTTTGGCCCTGGCTGTGTTCTTGGTTGGCTCTGTGCTGGTTAGCCTAGCCAGGTGGCTACTGTAGGTGTGTCCTTTGTCGGTCAATTTAGTTCATTGCTCTCTTGGATACATCCAAGTTATATCTGTACCTCAGAAAAGAAGTTCCTCATATGGCGTTACATTTATGTCATAACCAACGCGAGCAAAATAAACATACTTGCATGTATGTTAGACTACTTGTGCGATGGTTTATCTACCGCCGGCGAGAAACTGCTGCTTCTTGCGAGGTGCCCGCTGGGCTGCCAGTCTTTCATCGCGGCGCTGCTGGGATTCCTGCGCTGCGATTACCTTTATCCAGCTGCCATCACTGGAAGACGGCTGTCTTCTTGAAAGCCGCTCTGCGCTCGGATTGGTGATTTTCCTCAAAGGGAGTGTGGAGGAGCCTTGACAGGTTGGGCGGAGACAACTGTAAGCTTCCCTCCTGATTGGGCCTTGCAGACATCTATCTCACAGGTGGAAGTGGCAGTCAGCGACGGACTGACAGCTCGCCAGTTGCGACGACGGCTCGAGGCGACTTCGGTAAAGTTAGAAAGATATTCACAGATTCGGACTTCCGGGATCAATAACTCTCGTTGTTGAAAACACAAATTCGCGCGATCTTCACAGTTGTTGTCTCCAGTTGATCTGCCGAGTAATCAGGGGTCTGTTTCAAGAAGCAGGTTAAGTATTTCTAAACTCTGAGTTATGGGAAATCCTGAGTTTTCCATCTCGGCTGGAGAGTTTATTCAACCTCTTGTTTAGTCGCCATAGTGATCTTCCGCCTCATTCTCGTGCCCAGTAAATTCCCCCTTAGTTTTGCTCCCCCCTCCACAACGAATTGGCTTTATTTCATTATTTAGTTTGATTTTTCCACAGGTTTGCCTGCTGAGTTTAAAAGTAGCGCGCAGCAACCAGACTGACAGCAGCCTATTGGCTAATTTGTATCACATGTAGCCTGGTGTCGGAGGTTCGCAAGGTTTACTCTATATATTAATGGAGAAGAGCTGCGAAATAGACACGGTTATTTAGGGGTGTGCAAAATAACGGCGGATGATGCATCGGATTCTAATTTTCGTGGATTCATCGATTCTTGACGCTTCTGGCGCATCGATTATTAATTCTAAAATAAATAAATAAAATTCATTAAATGTGGAGTTAACACGTACCGCGTAATACAATTTGTCCAGTAGATGTCGCCAGGGATGTTGACGCGACGCGTCTTGTGTCACAAGTATTTCCGCCGGGGATACTGTGCCGAATATTCAAAACAAAACATGGGAGGGAGAATATTACAATGCATCACAATAATTCAAGTATCGTGATGCATCACAGAATCGCATCGCGGACTTTGGCAATACCTACCCCTACTCGTCATTGGACATTTATAAATGTCGAATCAGGGTTGGGTTGGCTTAGCAAGCAGGTGGGTCCGAATCCGGACCCCAGTCCGCCAACCTGTGACCTAAAATCCTATTTATCATAAGAGTTCTTGGTGAGACAATGAGTGAAAAAGTTTAATGCCTTTGTGAAGCATGTTGGCATATTAAAATACTATGGAAATATTTTAAAGTTAATTACTTTTATTTTCATGTACTTATCCAATCTAGGTGCTCCAGGTCTTCCTGGTGTCGGCAGAGATGGCAAAAATGGAGAGCGCGGGGAAACAGGAAGTCCAGGCATTCCAGGACCTGCTGGTCAAAGAGGACCCTCTGGACCACCTGGTCTCTGTGACCCATCTACTTGTATAAACAGACTTCCTCACCTCTATATGGTCAGTGGAAAGAAATCCTCCTCGTACAAAAACCCATGAGACATCCAAAGGTCAATGACATTCGCCAGACCTCATCCACCCAGCGTCACCATGTTTCAGGGCTCTTCATTAACCCGAACATGGTGCTTTTTTTTGGAGGAGTCTCCATCGGCACCACAAATCAAAGACACTCAGTGAGAAACACAGATGGGAAACAACTGCACAAAACTGTAAAGACATTTTAACTTTAAAGTTTTTAGAGGGAATTTACCCATTGGGGAGAAAACACTTGTTGCTGCGCAGCCTCTGGTCCTTTAGCCCCCTAACCTGATAAGAAATAATATCCCTTCCACTTGGCCATTGAGTAAAGACTGGTCAACTTATATAAAAATCTATGATTTCCACTAATTAATTTACTTTGCCCCATTCAAATGTTTACGGATGTTCTTCAACTATGTGGCTCCAGTGATTTTTTTGTTTTTTGTTTTTTTTGGCCAGTTGTCTGTTTTATGAAACATTGCAATAAAGTGGTTAGTTTTGAGAAATTTACTCAGTAACAAATTCAAACACCCTACCCTTATGTTTGTGGGATCATGCATTTATAGAGGGAGCCGACTATGACCTATTCAGGATGGTTTAAACATGATCTGTGACAATCCACTGCCTCTACATTAAAGTGGTTTTCTGTAAAACAATCAAACAAAAAACAAGGGTTGTTCTCTGGATATAGTGTTAAATAGTTGCCTGGTTACAAAGGAGAGCTGATATCATTCTCTCTCCCCTCTGTTTGCCAATGACCAATACATTTACTGTTCAAATATGACCTTTAAGCAATGCGCTGGAAAGGAGCGAGCTTGGCAGCCAACCCAAGGACATCCTTTTAATTTGATAGATCACATCATGACTCAGCTACAATATATTTAAAATGTCTGCTATGAATGGAAAGAGTGATGGGCATTTATACAATCAGATTTAGCAAAAACTGCTGCTTGATTTGCATAACCAAGGTACATGTAGACATGATAATTCATTAGAGAAAAAAACAGATATACACACTGGAAAAAATCCAAATCCAGATAATTTAATTTTTCTTAAATTTAATGCATTTTTTCTTGAATTGAGCCGGTAAGTGAGACACTTTGCCAATGGAACAAGTCAATTTACATTTAAAATAAATTAAAAAAAAAACAATTACATAGTCTTATTTCAAGTCTATATTATCTAATTATCGTATTTTAAAAGTAAAAATTCTCATTCCATTGGCAGATCTTATTTACCTACTCAAATTAAGGGTAAATACACTTAATTTAAGACATTTCTACATATTTCTAGATTGTTTTTGCAGTGTACTAACAACAGATAAAACAAAACTTATCTTTTGATAATATACAGTAAAATAAAGAGAACAACTAAAAAAAAAGACATAAAGCTTGTGTTAGAAAATGAATTTGTTCCAATCTTTATTATACACTACAGTACAGTACAATACAGCCGCCCCCCGATACTTACACTGAGCTACTATTTCAAAATATGTTAGCACCAATTATTAAGGCAAAACTGACAAAGAAATAGGAAAATGTAATGGAATAAAACACAAATACATATCAAATATTTTCAAATTGTGAATAATTTACTAGCATAACTTATGTTTTGCTTTGAGAGTTGCAGATCTTGATCCCATCTTGATACCATAATGAGCATCTAGAGAACCACAAAGTTTTAACACTGATTGTTCAACAGTATGTAGAGAAGCAGCTGCTTAGAACTAACAGAAATAAGATGTTAATCAGCACTAAATGTACTGGAGTATTGGAGTAATCCTGCATTTAAATCCTCTTTATAGCAGACTATAACAGAACTTTAAAGCAGCTATTATTGTAATCTGCTTTCCATGAACTCCTTTATAGGTAGAAAAATCTGATTTATTAAAGAAAAGATAAAAAAAAATCCATCCTTTTCTTTGTTTAATGTAAAATGAAGTTAACATTTAAAATGTAAAAGGCAATCATGGAGTTTGGTTCCCTAGATTGTTTGACCAAGCTAGACCAGCTACTAAAGCACACTGGTTTATGCCAACAATGTAAGCAAGCTAAACTCCTAACATGCTGCAGAAACCGATCCAGTCTGATTTGGGGTAACAAAACAAAACTCAATGTGAATAAATGATTGGAGCTCCAAATAAAGAAAGTAAAAACAATCCACTGGAGTTTGTTTCAAAGTTTGAAGACATTTCGCTTCTTATCCAAGAAGCTTTTTCAATTCAAAATGTCAGGAATAGCGTTGAGTTTGAGGTTTTATTCAGTAGCCCAACAAAGCCTTGTTTTTGTTTTTAAAACATGCAAATTGAAACAGACAGAGGGGTCCAACCCTTTTGAATTTGGCTTCTTTTGTTATCCTGTATTACCCAAAACCTGTCTATGTCTCTGAAATGGGGGTCGTTAAAGGGAATGGTTGGCCTGGCTGAATAGGCGAGGTCTTCTGCTCTCCTCTACAGCTGGGGTTGCAATGAGAGCTGTTTTGATAGACTACTGTATAAAACCTCTCGAACTTCGACGCTATTCCTAACATTCTAAATTGAAAAAGCTTCCTGGATGGGAAGCTAAAGCGTCTTCAAACTTAGAAACAAAGTCCAGTGGATTGTTTTTAACTTTCGTTTTTTGGAATGACTATGACCTGGATGACTGAGAATCTTCACTAACAAATGATTGGAGCCACTGGCGTTGCATCCATTTTTGTTGGACTTTATTTTTGCTGTTTGGGTTCTGGCTTCTGATTCGCCTACATTGAAAAATAAACCATATTCAGTAAAATACTAAGCCACCTTTCAAGCTCTTAAAATAGCTTCTTTGAGCTATTAATTAAGTGTAAAAAGACAGTTTTACAGATTTTAAAGAGAACCCAGGAAATTACACAATAAGGAACACTTTAAAAAAGGATTGAGATTTAGGTCTGATAACAGTTGATTAAAATCTTTATTGTCAATGTGAAATACGACATTGCTTTAATCTAAAGAAGGCTAATCTCTAAAGCAGAGGTGTCAAAAGTATTTATGTTTACTAGTCAAGTAGAAGTATAAATCCTACTGTTTAGAAACAGAAGCTAAAGTATCAACTTTTTAGTCAAGTAAAAGTTTAAAGGTACATTTTTAAAAACTATTTAAAGTATAAAAGTAAAAATAATGCAGATAGAATTTTCTGCACTAGTCTATTTAAAGGAACATTTTTCTACAATTCAGGATGATAACTTCCTTATACTTAATATTTTAGTTAGTTTTATTACATAAGGTAACAGTGTCAATTGTATCTTTGCATCTTCCTTTAAAATGATTGATTTGAGTTTGTGTTGAACAACAAGTTGGGGCAGCACCGGGTCCAACCACAAAGGCACATAACATGTGTGGATTAAAAGAAATTATTTTATTAAACGAGTCCATTTTTAAAATGTAAGTAGTACGAAGTAAAACGTTATCTAAAAGAGTAAACTATAGACAGCCAAAATTTCTATTTAAGTAAAGTAAAAAAGTATTTGTACTTTCTTACTTGACACCTCTAGTCTACAGATCAAATGTAGCTCATTCCTTCATGTGTATGAATAGTTTCCTTCAGTTCACTAAAGCTAATAATTTCAAGCTTAGTTGAAAAACCAGAGCAGATCCAGTCTTCTTTAAGTAGAAGCAGAATAAAAGTATCAGGAGTTTTTCTCATCATGCTAATTGCTAATTTGGTGTAAAGGTGTTTAGCTAAGATGCCAAAGGAATCTAATTTTCCTCAGGTTGTTTATATAATACTGTAGAGCACTGCTGTTCAGCTGGCTTTGAATTCCCAATAAGCAACACAAACAGTCTAGCTAAAAATATGTTCTTCAGTCTACCTTCTACCACCAACATCTGAGGCTTGGTTTGATGTCTGAGTTGCCATGCCACCCAGTTAGCATTTCTAATGTCGTTATTAGAAATGCTACCTGTGGCTACTTCCCAGTGGCTAAAATTTGATACAAAACCCAATAATAATGGGGTAAATTAAAAATTTTCTCAGGTTTTATTCAATAATTCTGTTCATGAA